>OX463867.1:5724535-5822467 GCA_949825065.1 Odontocerum albicorne
GAAAAGACTATAGTTTCACTTTATGGTGCCATGTTTTATGTAAAAGGAAAAATAAGTAAATAAAACACTTATTTTATATTTTTGTGTTTACTACCGGTTTCGAAGACCACCGTCTTCATCGTCAGGTGAAGATAAACTAAATTGCTAAAAATGTATAAAAGTAAGTCTAAATATCATCAACATTCAAACAAATGTTCATAATAGCCCTCTGCTTAATGTATTTCATATTTAGAATCCACCCCCCTAGATATCCAGATCCCGACCTGCCCGAAAGATTCACTTTTATTTTTCCCCGTCCCATTTACCATTGTATCACATCTCCCCCCCCCCCCTTCTCTCCCCCTACCTCATTCATCTTATATTATTTACACTTGTACAGGAAATGTTATTCTTAGTAATTTAGTTTATCGTCACCTGACGATGAAGACGGAGGTCTTCGAAACCGGTTGTAAACCCAAAAATAAACCTGTGATGAACACAAAGTATAAAATTAGTTTTATATTTACTGATTTTTCCTTTTACAGAAATTTTAAGATTTATAAATTATAGTTCCTTGGCAAAGGAAGCATGTTCTGCCGGTTGTCACATATCTGATTTTTTCACTGCCAGTAACTGATGTTTTTAAAAAAAATTAGCATGATATTTGGCACCCATGGGCGTTGGATTGGGATATAAATGGCGTAAATAAGGGTTCTGGATATAAATCAATGCAACAATCCATCCCTTTGAAACCATGGTTTTATTTTATAAGAATGAACAAGATATTCAAGACCTGTGTCCGCCCCATAATGGCATACAGCATAGAGTCCAGAGCCGACACTGTCAGAACCAAAAATCTCCTTCGAACCAGCGAAATGAAGGTACTAAGGAGTATCGCTGGCAAAACCCTTCGTGATAGAGTATGTAACACAGAAATCCGAAGGACATACGAAGTTGAAGATATTGTCAGATGGGGACGACAGAGAAGAAGGTTCTGGAACGAACACATATCCAGAATGGCGGAACCAAGAGCCGTAAGAATGGCCAGAGACAGTATCCTCCAAGCAAGCAGACCTCCAGGACGACCTTCCAAAAGATGGAAAGACAGCTGGCAGTCGACGTCACAAGAGGCAAACAATGATGCAGTACCATAACAGGCCAACAGGCCTAAAATAAGAAGAAGAAGAACAAGATGGAAGTGTCTGTCATGTGTCGTTTCTTTTTTCTTTTCCATTTATAGAGCGATTGTTAATTTTTTATAAACTAAAACAGTTTAAACGTTGAATTATCTAGATTAGTCATTTTATTGAATAAGTTTTATGATATTGACTCGTATAATTTCATGATGACTTTAATTTTGTGACACAAATCATCCTAGTTTCGGTGGATAACCATTTAAAAAAAAATATGCCAATGACAAGTTGAGTCTTCCATATACAAACATACCATCAAGCTGTATGATCAATATCGAACGGGGTGTAGTGATAGGAAACAGAGTTAATGGGGCACTAAAACATATATTAACATTATCAAAATTTGCTAAGATGATAGTCATTCGATATTTTAATACCAACTTTGGTATATGGGAGAAAAACGTGGACGTGGAAAAAGTCTGAAAAGAGTCGAATAAATACTATAGAAATGCGCGCACTGAGAAGAATATATGATGTCACAATGTATGACATTATACGAAAATAAGTGATTAGGAATGAATGTGAACTTAAAGATGACGTTAGGAGTGAAATGAAGAAGAACATTCTGAGATGGTTTAGACATGTAAAACGAATGAATAAATAAATACCAACAAAATAAATATATAGTGCAAATGTAAGAGGTATGTTTAATAGACGAACACCAAAAAGAAACATGACAGGATCAAGTGAATGATATTTTGAAAGAATGAAATGTAAAAAGTTATTGAAATCGTAGAAGTTGTATGAATGCAGAAGAGTCTGACGTTCTGTCTTCTCTTCTAGCCCTGATAGGGTAATGGCGTGATGGTATGTACGTAAATACATATTTTTTCTATAATAAAGAGTTTTTCAAATTGAGCTGTTTTTTTTTAATTCTTGGATAAAACACAGATGGTTTCGCGAACTTGCCTGGGTCTTGTGACATTTGAGAAGTGTAATGTATGAGATTTATAAAAATGGAGTCGTATACAATACAACAACGCGTTCAAATTATTGAATTATTTTATGTATTGTAATCTCCGCAAACGGTGATGTTAATTGGCCACCAAGATCATGTAATCTGACACCGTTGGACTATTTTCTCTGGGGCTACGTGAAAAGCCAGGTCTATAAGAATGACCCCCGATCAATTTCCGAGCTGAAAGACGAAATTATTCGCGTTATTGGTGAGTTAGAACCGCAATTATGCCAAAATGTCATCGAAAATTTTGACAAAAGAGTGGACATCTGTGGAGCTGCAAGAGGTGGACATTTAGTGAATATTGTTTTTTGTGTTTAAATGTCATACATTATACTTCAATGACCGATAAAAAGTTTTTTTGAAATCAAAACAAATTGTGTGTATTATTCAAGAATTTAAAAAAAATAGTATTAAAAAAACCGATCAATTTGAAAGACACTTTACAAATGTATTATTAAAAATATTTCGAACCCCTTTTGAGATGATTTCGCACAAGCAAAAAAGATAAAGGTTCTACCTATATGACAGGGAGGAATATTAGGAGAGGAAAGGGGCTGGAGGGTTGAAGACCTGCGAGGAATATGTGAGGTGATAAAATAAAACTTCTCTCTTCGATTCCTCCCTCAACCCTCAACCAAATCCTCCTACCCTCGTCGCTTGATTGATTCCATATAAATAAAGACGCGATATATGCCATCTCACTGAATTTATTTTAAGGTGAACAGAGAGAATAAAGCGTTCTTCATGTACCTTATTTAGTTCCCCTGATATTAATCAATTTCGTGAAAATATTTCTAACTTTGACAGTACGGAACAGTTCCTCAAATGTCTCGATACCTGTCCATCAGAGCGAAAGTAGCGTAAACACGACCGGTGACTACTGTTTTTTAAGTGAAACTTCTATAGACGCGGTAGGGCAAATTGGCCTGAACGTCACGAAAAGTGAAACGCTTCCCCTTCTCCGACTTTAATGGTAATATTTCAAATGATCTTTTATATTTATTTAAATTAATATAAATAAATAAATTTATTAAATATAAAATTAAATGTTATTATATTTTATAAGTATTTATATTTAATTCAATTTCATTAATTAATTAATATTTAATTTAATTTCATTAATTAATATTTAATTTAATTTCATTAATAAATAAATATTTAATTTTATTAATTAATAAAAATTAATTAATAACTTTTAATAAATAATTAATTTATAATTAAAACTATTTGATAATAATAATTATTAATAATTATTATAAATAATAATTATTATTAATAGTATAATTAATAATACAAATATTATTAATATTAATAATATTTATTAATATTAATACTTAACATTAATAATAATATTTATATTGAATATTATTAACAATAATTAATTAATTAATTGTAATATTAATTAATATTAATGAATAATATATAATATTAATATTTTAATAACTAATTAATTATAATAATTATTAATATTAATAATAATTAGTTCATTATTAATTATTATAATTATAAATTAATTATTAATTAATTATTAATTAATATAATCATTCATAATTAACTAACAATTCATTAAAAAACTTATTAATAATTATAATTATTCTTAATTAATTAATAAGATTATTAATAATTCATTTATTAATTAATTAATTAAAAATATTTATACGAATTAATTAATTTAACCATTTCCTTATCCTAAAAAAAATCGTTAACAAATAGAAAAAAAATTAGGAGCTAAGAAGTTTCACTTCTACCGCGCGAGAGTTTCAAGTATCCGTTTTTTTTAATTTGTTTTTCATTTATTACCTCAGTCGTCGCTGTCGTCGTTGCCGGGCCTCGTAGTCGAGAATTCTCTCGCCATTCCAACGTCTATTCAATTGGAAAGCGAAGGTGTGTCGTGTAGATTTTGCTCCTCTTTAAGCAAGAGAGCGGTTGCACACCAGCAAACTCACCAGCCACATCGGTGCACTGGATCCGATGGCACACCTGAAGTGAGACTATCGGAGTACACAGGCATGTTTTTTTGTTGAAAGAATAGATATGACCGAAGTCATAGGTATCGTTATGCCTCCAAATACTAGACGGAAAAAATGTCTGTTGTGTCATTCGAGGGAAGTCGTACAGCATGCGTTTCGAACCGACTACCTTCCGCACGAAAGTCCAGTGCGCTTCTGCGAGGCCATGCACCTCAGCACAATACAGGTAAGAGCCTATTTTATAGGGGACACTACAAATGAAAGGTAATAAATCCAGAATCATATAGATTGTGCATTTTACTCACAAGTAGTTTTTTCATAAAAATACGTATTTATATGATAAAATTTCTGCTAAGATAATGATCCGATAGTAGGTGCGTAAGATGATAGTATGTAGATGCAAATGTTGGTGTTTAAGAGGGAGACATGAAAATAAATAAGTCTTGTTTGTGCTCTCCTGATGATGAGGTGAAAACCTTGAAACCAGTGGGGCTATACCGTTATATAAAGAGGAACAAGCAGTGTTTGACCAAACAGATTACAATATCTTTAAACCTCCACAATGTTAATAATGCCTGAACTATAAATAATAAAATTCAGTCTTGTTTGTGCTCTCCTGATGATGGGATGAAAACCTTGAAACCAGTAGAGTTATACCGTTATATAAAGATGAATAAACAGTGTTTGACTAAACAAATTACAATAGCTATTGTATAAATCTCCACAGTGGTATAATGCCTTAACTATAAATAATAACATTCAGTCTTGTTTGTGCTCTCTTAATGATGAGGTGAAAGCCTTGAAACGAGTAGGATTATACCGTTATATAAAGAGGAATACACATTGTTTGTCTAAACAGATTACAATATCTTTAAACATCCACGATGTTAATAATACCCGAACTATAAATAATAAAATTCAGTCTTGTTTGTGCTCTCCTGATGATGGGATGAAAACCTTGAAACCAGTAGAGTTATACCGTTATATAAAGATAAATAAACAGTGTTTGACTAAACAGATTACAATATCTTTAAACCTCCACAATGTTAATAATGCCTGAACTAGAAATAATAAAATTCATTTTTGTTTGTGCTCCCCTGATGATGAGGTGAAAGTCTTGAAACCAGTAGGGCTATAGCGTTATATAAAGAGGAATAAACAGTGGTTGACTCTGCAAATTACAATGTCTTTAAACCTCCACAGTGTTAATAATAATAATAAAATATATTGCGAGTTAGCTTCTCTATATGGACCCAAAAGAGCTCTTTGCCATTTATGTTATGCAACAGGATATGGCTATCACAAATTGGCTTCCATAGTCATCTCCGATGGCACCAACGTGAAGTACACTGATTCCTCCCTTTGTATTATGTCTTCTATTATACTCGTTACGGGTAATGGGCATTTATTTATACAAAAGAGCTAGGTCTTTTAATTTTCTCAGCCCCGAATATGAATAGTGAATTATAATTTTCTATACATATTAATAGAAATTCTCTTTTCACAAACATTTGACCTTTTCATAAAAATATTCGTTTTTTTGACAGATGCTGTTAACAAGTGGAAATTTAAAAAGGAGGAAGATGAACGAGAAAATATTTTGTGTTGAAAATAAGACTGGTTGTCGGGGTTCACCCACTTGGAAGATCTCATCAAGACTGATCTGCGCTGTGGCTCAAGATACAGCAAATGATAAAATACGCCCCTTCTGAATAAATATGTGCAAGCCTCATTTATACATTTTTTTTTATATAAACTCTATCAGAGCTGAGATGAGATAATTTGTTAGTTTTTGTAAGCCAAGGAAAAAATACTTAAAGGATGTTCAGGGGTTCCCCAAGGGTCAAATTTGGGAACCACCCACTCAGAAGATCTAACCAAGAAGATCTAACAATTTGTGTTGTGATTCAAGAGACAGCGAATGATGAAATACGCCCTTCCGAATACATATTTACAAACATTGTTTCATGATGTCTTTCATTTTTATATAGACTCTGTCAGAGCTGAGATGAGATAGTTTAGTAATTTTTCTAAGCCTGCCCACAAGAAAAAATACTAAAGGTCACTTCATAAGAGCAAATTCAGGGAGTCCCCAAGGGTCAAATTTGGGAACCACCCGCTCAGAAGATCTCATAAAAAATAATCCGCGCTCTGATTCAAGAGATTGCGAATGATAAAATACGCCCTTCTGAATAAATATTAACAAGTATTATTATTATTTTTTTTTTTATTTTTATTTTCACTCTGTCAGAGCCGGAATGAAGTAATTTGATGGTTTTGAAGCTTGCTCACATGTAAAAATACATTAAGATCGCTTTACAATAATTTATTCTGGGGTTCTCCAAGGATCAAATTTGGGACCACCTGCTCAAAATATATCATCAAGGCTGATCTACACTGTAATTTAAGCAATGATAAAATACAACATTCTTAATAAATATAAAGAAACCGTTTTATGTATATTTTTTAATTTATTTGGTTAGAGTTTGCAACAGGATCGGAAAAAACCTCAACTCTTTTTTCCTTATTTATTTTACAATATTAAACACTTTTATTGCAATACAATCTGGCTTGCTTATTGCCAGGCGGCAATCTCTTCCAACCAACCAGACAAAAGTAAATGAAGCCAGTTACGTGGTCACATAAATCATTCGAATGACTATCCATCCCCACGAAATCCATAAACACATATGTGAGCACATGCCCACGAACCCCACAAAGACGGACAATCACCCGAACATTATTTTTAATATAAAGTGAGATATCATCAATCAAAATGAAAGGAAGGGATGGTGGAGAGGAAAGGAAAAAGAAAAATCAGGAATGAAACACGTTATTTTACTGACTAGAAATTAAGAGGTTTTTCAGTCGCTTCTTAAAGCATGCCAAGGACGGAGCGAGTCTTATATTGGTTTGTAACTGATTCCAGAGTCTCACTGCATGGACAGTAAAGGTCGACGTAAAGAAAGAGGAACGGTGAACTGGAAAGGCCAATAAACCTCTCATTATTGTGTCCTCAGTAAGATACTAAATAATTTATTATTAATAATAATAATGTAATGCAGTTAATAATGTTAAAATAATATTAATTATTATTAATAATATATAAATATCAATATTAAAATAATTTATTAATAAATATTCAATAATTTAATAATAATAAGATAATAATATAATACACCGTTTCACTTTTCGTGACGTTCAGACCAATTAGCCCTACCGCATAGATAGAAGTTTCACTTCAATAAATAAAACACATGAAAGAAAAAAAAATACTGTATTTGCACCGATAGCTTCATCGCGTGGTTAATAAAACATCAAACGATTTTCCATAGATGGAGTTGATAAAAACCTTTAAAATAACATAAAAAAACCTTGAAACAGTTTAACAAACATATCGTGAACTTCCTCGTCTAAAAATTTAAGGGCCACTAGCCAGTTAGTTCGTTTCATTAGTTCTGAGCATACTTTTTATTTTAACTAAAAAAAATCAATGAATTAAATCATTTCAACATTGAAAAAGTTAATGTAGGTCAAGAAATAGGGAAAACAAAAGTGTAGACTCTGCCACCACCCCCGGAGGAAGGGATGAAAGGGAGGATTCCTGCGGGCAGAGGCAATCTAGTGGAAAAATCTTTGGCCTTTATTCCAATTTTGCGGTGGGGTTGGTGGGAAAGGGAATCGTAAGATGTTTTCATTTAAATTAACCGAACTAGACTTTATTTATTTATTATATTGCCTTTAATAAAGATTCCGCAGTTAATTTATTTTATTTAAATTAAAACCTTCGAATGACCTTTTGTATATGAAAATAATTGAAATGATAATAATTTAGGGGTGACTTTAAAATATTGAAAGAAGGCAAATAAACTCTATAGGGTGTGTTGACTCTTGAAAAATTCTTAATGGAGGCAAATAAATGGTGTAGAAAAGTGTGACTCTTCCAAAATACTGAAAGGAGGCCAATAAATGCTGTAGAAATGCGTGACTTAAAGAGTATTGAAAGGACGCGAATGAATGCTGTAGAAATTCGTGATTATTTAAAGACACTAAAAGTAGGCGGATAAATATTATAGAAATACGTGACTTCAAAAATACTGAAAAGAGGCGAATAAATGTGTTAGAAATTCGGGACTCTTCAAAAATACTAAAAGTAGGCGAATAAATGCTGTAGAAATGCATGACTCTTCAAAACTACTGAAAAGAGGCGAATAAATGTTGTAGAAATTCGGGACTCTTCAAAAATACTAAAAGTAGGCGAATAAATGCTGTAGAAATGCATGACTCTTCAAAACTACTGAAAAGAGGCGAATAAATGTTGTAGAAATTCGGGACTCTTCAAAAATACTAAAAGTAAGCGAATAAATGCTATAGAAATGCATGATTTTAAAAAAATACTTAAAAGAGGCGAATAAATGTTGTAGAAATTCGGGATTCTTCAAAATTACTAAAAATAGGCGAATAAATGCCGTAAAAATGCGTGTACTTAAGAGAATACATGGGATGCCCATTTATGACCAAGTAAGGCATTAATTGATAATGGATGAATATGAACGGATGGATGGTGTGTTAAGTAAGATAAAGAAGAGCATTGTGAGATGGTTTGGGCATCTAGAACGAATGAATGAAGAAAGACCAACAAAACAGATACTAAGCGCAAACGTGAGTGCTAGAGGATGACCAAAAAAATAATGGTTAGATCAAGTGAAAAATACTTTGAAATATTGGAAAGTAGAAAGTCAGCGAGGTCGTAGAAGTTTTATAAGAAACGTGTATGTCAAGATAATAAAGTCTGGCGCTCTGTTCTCTCAGCCTACTCTAACAGTTCAGTTCGATCTCACCACCACCACCGCTGTTACGTGGGATAAAATAAGTCCCCATCCAGCGCGATCTACACTAAAAGATCCAAATCTTCTTTATTTTCTTTTAAGAACGCGAAATCACACAGTGACGAAGGAAGAACTGCCCCTGAGGGACTCCTCCGGTAGCAACATACCTGAGTGTGAAAAGGTTGAAAGGAAAAGGGATGAACCAAAAAGATCCAAAAGCCTACGCCAACAAGGAAATGGCGTAAAAGTATGTATGTATGTAAATTTAAACCTTCGAATGTCCTTTTTTTACATAAAAAATTACCGTATTGGCGGCCGTGTTAAGCAAGCGGGCGCCCCAGATTCGATTCCTGGCGAATTTGCTTTCAGACTTGTTTTACTGTGAAACCGTTTTATATTTTTTTTCTTGTTTACATGATACATAACATAAATTCTAAAGTGATCGAGAAACTTAACATTTATGATGTAACATGAATACTACACCTAAAGCCGAATGTGTTTCTATTACATATCGGAAGATCTACACAAGTTTCTTTATAGTTCATCTTCTCTTACGAAGTGATATCATCGTACGTATTATACTTTCGTTGTATACAGTACAACCTGGCGAGTTTATTGCCATATGGCAATCTCTTTCAACCAAGCAGAAAAATGATAGATAAACCTTAAGTGTAAACCATACTGGAATCCTTTTTAAACAAATCTGGGTTCCGGTGGGATTTGAACCCGCAACCTCCGGGCTGAGAGACAGGCGTCTTACCAACTAGGCCACGGAGCAGATACTCGTATTACACGAGCAAAATTTTGGTTTTAATAGGCAGATATCCAAATATCACAAAATAACAAACTTTTAAATCGTTAAACAATGAAATTTAAATACACACATTTCGGAAAAATACATGTCATATGATAAAATATTCACGCAGATAAGTGCAAACAATCTCAAGATACTGTATAAGCTTTTAGCGGTTTACATCTAATGGTCGCAGCCACTATCTTCGTATCCCTACTCTCAACTTATGTTTGTATATACTCTATGTACATATTTATATTGTAATATTGAAATCTATCAACAATAATAGTAGGTCTCCGACATATTTATATTGTAATATTTAAATCTATCAACAATAGTAGGTACGACCTCCTGGTGGTGGTAAGACACTTGTCTGCCAATCCGGAGGCTGCGGGTTCGATCCCCGCTGGAACCCAGATTTTTTAAAAATAGGTTTCCAGTCTGGCCTATAAAAATATTTTTCTGGTTGGTTGGAAGAGATTGCCACATGGCAATAAACTCGCCAGGTTAAAAAAAAGTCAAAATAATAAAAATAGGTTTGAATCCTGAATTAAAGCGCCCTTGAGGAGAATTCGCTCTCTAAATGGCGCAATATAAGTTATTATTATTAGTAAAATTAATTAATATCGGTCCTATAAAAACTTTTTACAGGAACACAATGAAACTTTAAATATGTTCGGTTAAATTACGTGCAAAGTGGATTTGACACTCGCTATATCTTCCAGAGTGAGTTTTGCATCTTGACAACTCAATTATTCGGTCACATTTCACCTGAAAAGAATATTAAAAAACTCATAGTACTCGTATATCACCTTTGCGCTGGAGTGAGGTGTGCTGAATGCCTACCTTTGCCAAAAGTCCTGCGGACAGTGGAATGCAGGAATGACAGGATAAGAATGTGCACGACATAAAGAAATTCCAGCGTGGGTCAAGTCCCCTCAGCATTGTGGTCACGACGCAGGTCAAGAAATGTACATCACACCTTTTCGAGTAAACTAGGGCTACATAAAAATATGAAACTCAAAAATAGAAAAATATGACAGGGGTCGTAAAAGTTTGGGGACCTCGTAGGATATTTGAAAAATTTAATATTTCCTGATAGGCTTTATTTATTTATTTTCATGAAGCTTATAAACGTAGGTTAAACCCAAGAACATACAAAGCTTTAGAGAAATTATATGTACAATATAACAGTAAGAATATAAAAATTATATTCAAATCTTTAAGACACAATAAATACAGCAGTAAGAATATAAAAATTGTATTCAAATCTTTAAGACACAATAAATACAGCAGTCAGAATATAAAAAAATACATTCAAATCTTTAAGACACATTAAATACAGCAGTAAGAATATAAAAATTATATTCAAATCTTTAAGACGTATTAAATACAGCAGTAAGAATATAAAAATTACATTCAAATCTTTAAGACGTATTAAATACAGCAGTAAGAATATAAAAATTATATTCAAATCTTTCAGACGTATTAAATACAGCAGTAAGAATATAAAAATTATATTCTAATCTTGAAGACTTATTAAATACAGCAGTAAGAATACAAAAATTATATTCAAATCTTTAAGACTTATTAAATACAGCAGTAAGAATATAAAAATTATATTCAAATCTTTAAGACGTATTAAATACAGCAGTAAGAATATAAAAATTACGTTAATTAGTTGTTAGAAAACGTGTTGTTTCGTTGTATTCTGAAATGTTAAAAAAACTAATGGAGTGCGGTTGTCAAGTTTCTTTCTAAAGGGAAATGCTCTGCATGGGACGCCGGCGCACCGATGAGCGGTGCCGTCCGAGATCACCTCGGCCAAAAAATCCAAGATGACACAAGCCCAAAAAAAAGATAATAGCTTAATTTTCTTGAATGGTCAAGAAATTCTAATGCTCTGCGAATGAAAAAAAAACGAAATAACTGAATCAATCATTATTATTAGCGAAGATAAAGTAATTGTTTTTGGACATGATCCATTTTTGAAAAGGGATTCGATGGAGTGGCGCCGTCCGGGATCACCTCGGTCCAAAAAATCCAAGGGGACACAAACTCAAAAAAATATTTCAGCTTCATTTTTTTTTTGTAATTGTCAGGAAATTCTAACGTTCTGCGATGATAAAGCAAACGAAATAATTGAGTCGTTGCCACGGGAGATAAAGCAATGGTTTTCTTACATGATCTCCTATTGAAAAGGGAATCGATGAAGTGGCGCCATCTGGGATCATCTCGGCCCAAAAAAATCAAGGTGACACAAGTTAAAATAAGATAATGACTTCATTTTTTTGGGATTGTTAGGATTTTTTTCTAAATCACTTCAACTAGACAAACATTACAAATACTGGCAATTCGACGGGGACAACTGTAATTTATTTATTTTAAGCTTTTTCAGTACGTAAGAGTATGATATATAAAACATTTTAAATAAAATAAAGTAAGTACTTCTTCTTCCTCTTGGTTTAGGTCGTATGACCTGTTTGTGACGGTGGGCTGTCCTGGGATGATGACGTCCAGCTGTCTTTCCACCTTTTCGGCGGCCTACTTGGTAATCTCCTGCTGTTAGGGTTTTCTAGCGATTCTTGCCAATCTTATATCCTCCATGTGGTCCACATGATCCCTCCAGAAGTGCCTTCTGCTTCTTCCCCGCCTCACTATGTCTTCAACACCACAGACAGACCTTATCGTCTCATTTCTGATCCGATCACTAAGGCCTCGGCCACACAGGAAGGAGCCTTGCTTGATGCCTTGAACTACGTTGCGAGTTAGGTGACATATCCTAGCAAACCAACGTATCGCACACTATCGCAGTGGCCACACCACACGCTTCGCGCCACTTTGCATGACGATTAGTCATCGAGTGAATCTCCTAGCGAACAGACGTATTGGTTAATTTACAAGATGGCGGAAGTTTTAATGACAGCTGTGTATAAAAGGGAGCCTTTGTGGAACCCATCGAGCAAATTATACAAAAATGTACCTGTAATAAAATCACTTTGGAATGAAGTTGTACAGAAAGTAAATAAAGATAAGGTAAGTTGTAATGAAATTGATTCGTTTTGACAGTAGCATCATATGTTGACTCATCTGCTCCCGACTGTCAAATTAATTTCTGCGTAGCACTTTGGTGTGGCAATGCATGAAGTCACCTAGTATATGAGTCACGTAAAATCTAGCTTAGCACCTAACGAAGCATTTTGGTGTGGCCTCGGCCTAAGAGTTCTGCCTGCGATGGAGTGTAGGGTTCTCATTTCCGCCACTCTGTGAAGGTTTTTTATCCTGTTGGTATCGGCCAATTACCACAAACCTATCCTTTCCCGATTCCCAAAAAGATCCAAAAATTTCCAATAAATATCTTAACAGTCAGAACTTATCCGATGAAGGAGTAAGGTGTCCTACCATCGGACCGAAACTCCGAACAAGCTATCCATCACTTGTATAGTGTCCCGCAGGCAGCCAGCCAAAATCTTATATTATAAAATATTGTATATTAAATTATAAAATAAGTTAATATAAAAAAAAACTTGTAATAATCTTGAATTCTCCCCTAAAAAAAAGAAGCCCTTAAACAGGACAGGTATTTTCTTTCCCAAACCCTCAGAATCTTTCCCTGATCCCCCGTACATTTCCTCTCGAGTGCACATACTCGTATCTCCTCCCCACTCCACACTCGTTAATCTCACTTTTGTCTCTTTTCTGCCAAATCCACGTCTCACTACTATGAATATAATGTGTACGGATCGGATCATATAAAGACAGAATATTCTGATAAAAGGAAGAGGATAATATAATATAATATGTAGAGATTATCCACACGAGAATTCCGATTTTGCTTTGAATATTTCTTATATTTTATATAGTAAATAAATAGATGAGACTCTTGTATCATATTGTATTACAATTTCATTGTATATAGTACAACCTGGTGTGATGATTGCGATATGATAATCTGTTCCGACCAACTAGAAAGACGTTAAAGAGGCCTTAAGTGAAAACCAGACTGGTATTTTTTTATTTTTTTATTTATTTTATTTACACATGACAAGAAATATACATAATTTACGAAAAACAACAAGTAATTTAATTAGGACACACAATTTTAATGGATCTTGATTTGTTGCCTTTCATTTATCGTGTCGCCAGTAAACTAGGCTTTTGACTGTATCTCACTGAGGATATTTAGCATGATAAAATAAATCGATACTTCTTTCCGATTTTTTATTACACAAAAACAAAACCCCGTTGCACGTTCTCATCAACCTGACAAACAGTGACACTCAACTACAACTGGAAACATCATGCGAAATCAAACTCTTTACACATCATCACTCCATAAAGACCAAAAACGTTCATTCTACAATACACCGCACACAATCATAAAAATAAAATCAAAAATATACAAATATAAAACAACAACAAAAAACACACTCAAGAGCACACACAAACCTCTTCCACAAGTTATTGATACTGCAAGCCCAAGTACTCAAACTCCTGTCGCAATAACAACCACGCTCCGATCGACTGCCTAAATGGTTTTCCTCCCTTTACCTTTATTGAATTCGGCACCCCATTGTATGTCATGGGAGCTAAATAGGCATATTGCCTTTGGTCAAAATATGTTTTAACCCTAGGGATGGTGAACATTTGATCAGTGGCGTGTCATGTGTCTCTCCTTCCTCTCTATGGTAGTGTCAGAGAATGGATTTTAGATGTAAATTGGCTATGTTCAGGACCTGATACTCTCTGAAAAGCTCCGCCGTGGGATACCGAGCAGGAAGTTTATTAATTATTTTCACACTCAATTTTTGGGAAACCTGCAATATGTGTTTTTCGGTTCAGGTATTATGATAGAACTTTTGCCCTTGCTGGTACTATAGCGTTGATTATCTTCCTCTTAGTATTAAAGATATGAGTGGTGTGTACAGCTTTAGAATATACTTAAAGACAATCTTTTTTAAGATGTCGTATCTTATTAAAATGTTTGATGTTATATGAACAATATACACATACCACATACTCAACCTAAAGCCGAATGTGTTACTATCACATATCGGAAGATCAACAAAGGTTTCTTTGTAGTTCGTCTTCCCTTGGTAAGTTTTCTACAGTTTTCTTTCTAAATATGTTTTTCTGAACATATGCAAGGGTACAATTTCGGGGTAGTACCCAATGAGACTGTTCAAGGGAGAGATGCAACTGGACTACCCTTAATAACTACCCTTCGAACTGCGAAGTGCAGGGATGGATAGAAAGGAGTCGTTGGATGCTATCGTGGGAGTCACGATGCTCAGTCAATAACTACACGACAGGATGATGATGCCCAGGGCACTAAAACACCTAGTTGTATATTTATCACATAAAATAAATTACGAACTTCGTACATAGACATAGCGGGGACCTGGCTATGCCCCTGAAATATAGTTATTTGAAATAAATCAAACATTTCAGAGAAGAAACAATCCAACTGGGTAGAATCACATAAATATAAAATACATATTGAATAAGGATATATCAGTTTATAAATCATATAGCTGTTAAAACTAATTCCTTTTCATAAAGTAATATCTTTCAACCTACCAGAAATATGTTAAAGTCAAAGTCTAGTTTACTGGAGATACGACAAATGAAAGGCAACAAATCCAGATCCATTAAAATTGTGTCCAAATTAAATTACCTGGTGTGTTTTCGCAAATTAAGTTATGTATGTTACATTTGTAATTTATTTTTATCAAACACTGTTTATTCCACTATTTTGTAATGGTATAACCCTACCGGTTTCAAGGCTTTCACCTCATCTTCATGAGAGCACAAACAAGACTAAATTCTGTTCGAACTGGTACCGATATACACGCTTCAACGGTTGGGGATTGAGGGGTGAGGGAGGCATGGGACTTTTTCGGTCAACATCTGGTAAACAGTTATATCCCAAAAATCTCTCCGCTCTTGGCTGAAATTGTCCCATGCCTCCCTTACCCCTCAGCCCCCAAGCGTTGAAGCGTGTATATCGGTACCAGTTTGAACAGCATTTAGTCTTGTTTGTGCTCCCCTGAAGACGAGGTGAAAGCCTTGAAACCAGTAGGGTTCTACCGTTACAAAAAAGTGGAATAAACAGTGTTTGATAAAAAATAAATTACAGTGTATTTAAACCTCCACAACGTTAATGCCTTAACTATAAACAACATATGTTATATTTCTTGTCATGTGTAAAATAAATAAATAAATAAAATAAATACATACATGCCATCATGCCGTTTCCCTGCTGGGGTAGGAAGAATAAACAGACCTTTAAATTTTTATTTCAACACATATTTCGCCACCTTTACTCCCTTTATTACACCTTCTAATACAGCTCCAGACTTTTTATATTTCCTTATTTCAAAATATCATTCACTTGATCCAACCATACGTTTCTTAGCCTTCCTCTACCAAGTAATCCACCAGCATTTGCACTGTATATTTATTTTGTTGGTTTTTCTTAATTTTTTCGTTTCATCATATATACCCAAAACATATTAGAGTGTTTTTCGTCTAAATAAAGGGTCTTTCAAATTGAGCGGTTTTTTTTTATTCTATTGTATATTTTTTTAAATTCTTGAAAAAAACACACAATTGGCTTTGATTTCAAAAACACTTTCCATTGGTCATTGAAGTATGACATTTAAAGACAAAAAAAACAATATCCGCCAAATGTCTACATCTTGCAGCTCCACAGATGTCCACACTTTTGTCAAAATTTTCGATGACATTTTGGCATACAATAATTACAATTCTAACTCACCAATAACGCGAATAATTTCGTCCTTCAGCTCGGGAATTGATCGGGGGTCATTCTTATAGACCTGGATTTTCACGTAACCCCAGAGAAAATAGTCCAACGGTGCAAAATACACTCTACCACAGCTAGACTGCACCGGCAAGAACTGTTCTCAATAACATACGCAAGAACGGGTCTTTCCGCCGCCATGCCTGTTGGAAGGGCCTTAACTCTTCTGAACGGGACTGCTTCGGATATTGACATATTTCATATCCCATTACCAAAAGCAAAAGTAAATTTTCTTCTAAGATTTAGCGCGTTAGAAAGCACTCATCAACGTATTTAAGTGACTTTGAATATACGAGTATGTGTATATACTATATATATATATAATAACATACGCAAGAACGGGTCTTCCAGCCGCTATGCCTGTTGGAAGGGCCTTAACTCTTCTGAACGGGACTGCTTCGGATATTGACATATTTCATATCACATTACCAAAAGCAAAAGTAAATTTTCTTCTAAGATTTAGCGCGTTAGAAAGCACTCATCAACGTATTTAAGTGACTTTGAATATACGAGTATGTGTATATACTATATATATATAATAACATACGCAAGAACGGGTCTTCCAGCCGCTATGCCTGTTGGAAGGGCCTTAACTCTTCTGAACGGGACTGCTTCGGATATTGACATATTTCATATCACATTACCAAAAGCAAAAGTAAATTTTCTTCTAAGATTTAGCGCGTTAGAAAGCACTCATCAACGTATTTAAGTGACTTTGAATATACGAGTATGTGTATATACTATATATATATATATATATATATATATATATATATATATATATATATATATATATATATATATATATATATATATATATATATATATATATATATATATATAATAACATACGCAAGAACGGGTCTTCCAGCCGCTATGCCTGTTGGAAGGGCCTTAACTCTTCTGAACGGGACTGCTTCGGATATTGACATATTTCATATCACATTACCAAAAGCAAAAGTAAATTATCTTCTAAGATTGAGCGCATTAGAAAGCACTCATCAACGTATTTAAGTGACTTTGAATATACGAGTATGGTATATATAATAACATACGCAAGAACGGGTCTTCCAGCCACTATGCCTGTTGGAAGGGCCTTAACTCTTCTGAACGGGACTGCTTCGGATATTGACATATTTCATATCACATTACCAAAAGCAAAAGTAAATTTTCTTCTAAGATTTAGCGCGTTAGAAAGCACTCATCAACGTATTTAAGTGACTTTGAATATACGAGTATGTGTATATACTATATATATATATAATAACATACGCAAGAACGGGTCTTCCACTCGCTATGATATGCCTGTTGGAAGGGCCTTAACTCTTCTGAACGGGACTGCTTCGGATATTGACATATTTCATATCACATTACCAAAAGCAAAAGTAAATTATCTTCTAAGATTGAGCGCATTAGAAAGCACTCATCAACGTATTTAAGTGACTTTGAATATATGTGTATGTATGTGCACTCATCAACGTTTTTCAGTGAGTCCGAATATTATTTTTTTTAAATATACTAACATTTTTTTGTGAATTCCAATATAATTGTTCTTAACCTGTATTGTAAATTAGTGAATACTGTAACATACATAACGTAAGTAAATATGCTTATGTATAATTTATGTAACTTTAAGATTACTGAGTTAATAACTGATATGTTGTTGCCCTTTCTGTCGTATTGTTTTATGCATGACAATAAATTTTATACATACACAATTTATAAAAAAAAACAGTCAAATAAACATGGACTCAAATGGATCTAGGTTTGTTGTCTTTAATTTGTCGTGTCCTCAATAAACTAGGAGTTTGCCTGTATCTTACTAAGGAGACATACCATGGAAAAATTTATTGATTACGCTATACCTCATTGCAAACTCTTATCAACTTGATAAACAGTGGAACTCAATAACACGAATGTATCACGCGAATCAAATCCCGCATAATTCATCACTCCAGACAGACGAAAAAACTCATCCCATAATGTTCAATACACAATCACCAAAAACACACCACACTCAAGAGTTCACAAAAACCTTTGCTACAAGTCGTTCCTGTTGTAAACCTAAACACTCGAACTCATGTCGAAATAACAACTATGCTCCGATCCACTGCCAGAATTTATCGCATCCTTTTGCCTTTATTTAATTCTGCAACCTATTACGTGTCATGGAAGCCAAATTGGCATAGTTGCCATTGAGCAAAAGGTGTTGAATAGAATTACAATCTGTGGGCTAATTGCCACCTGGCAATTTCTACCAACGAAACCGAAAATATGTTACGAGGTCATATGTGATTATCTACATATAGATAATGAACTGTTTTACGGTTGTCGTCAGAAAACGAACCTGAAATCCCAGATTGAAAGTCAAGCGTGTTTCAACCAACAAAGCCACAAAAAATAAATAAATATAATAGATGGGCCTTTTTTTAAATTTATTTTTCTAATTATTTTTGTTTTGTATTACACTTTTATTATATACAGTAAAAACTAACGGGTTTATTGCCATGTGGCAATCTCTTCCAACCAACCAGAAATATATTTAAGACGCCTTAAATGAAAACCACACAAGAACTCGTTTTTATAAATAGTTTCAGGATTCTAATGGGAAAAGAACCCACAACCCTACAGATAAGGAGACAGGCGTTTTTTCCAATTAGGCCACAGAGGTTGTCAAAGCTCTTAGGAAAAAAAACATGTATTTTTTATGTATATTTATAGTGATAAATTAAATATTACTTACTATAAAATGTAGCAATTTCCATTATGATATTATTTATAGATATACATTTCCTCGAATTTTGTAAAATTAAAGGTTTTTTATGTAAAATAATAATAATTAACGACTTAAAATAATTCCTCACTAAAAGGTTTATTAAATATTAAATACAAACATAAAAAAATTCAAAACAATTCGTTTATATTATGTAATATAAAAAAAACATAAAATTTTCATTCATTGAGGTAGGTACTATTTGGTCGTAACAATTTCACTCAACAGCCTTGTGAGAATATATTTAAAAAAAAAAAAATTAAACTCACCAACGGTAAATGGAGAGATTTTTTTTTTCAAATAAAAAACACAGTGTCACATTCTTAAAGAAATGATCGCGCGGTGAAAACTGTCACTTTGGAATATGTACTACGTGTGCGGAATGGAAAAACTGACGAGCCACGGGAGACGTCCAATCGCTTCAGAGTCCGCGGCGATACTGAACAGTCAAACACAGCATCCCTTGACGGGGCGGAAAATGGGCGCCACGATTTTCTAAGCAAAGATTCTCAAATGTTTTTGACACGGTATTTATTAATCAGTTAAACAATAAATAAAAAAATTAAAAAAAACAAACTTGAATAAAGGGAATGGAAAATAATAAAACGTTTTAACTTGGCTGTATTAAAGTCTAAAGGAAAATACTCAGAAAAATATTTGGACCCATACAGGAAAATGAATCTTGGAGAGTGAGATATAATGAGGAGTTATATATACAGCATATACAAAGAGCCCAACATTATAAAATACATCAAAATTGGGAGGCTACGTTGGGCGGGGCATGTAGCAAGAATGGGAGAAGAGAGAATGCCTAACAAGGTACTCTTTTCCAAGCCCCAAGGAAGACGTAGCGTGGGTAGACCAAAGCTCAGGTGGATGGATGGGGTGCAGAGGGATACAAGCGTGATTGGCATCAGGGGCTGGAGGAATGCATCCCAAGATAGGAGGGAATGGCGACGACTGCTAGAGGAGGCCGGGGCCCACAATGGGCTGTAGTACCATTGATTGATTGATTTATTTATTTTTTTCAATTTTATTCAAAGGTTATTGTTGCTGGGGTTCTTAGTCGAAGGTCCTCTCGCCACTCTAACGTCAATCTTGAGCTTTTCTTCCACGTCGATCATGTGATCTTCTGTGAGAAAACAGCCCGATTCTAGATGCACACTCCCTCCCGCAAATGTTACAAACATGTGGACCCTGCTGAGCCACCTTGGCAATGCTGACGCATGTTCGCGGCGCGCTGACTGTTTCTCATACATCTAGCCGCTGAGACGCCATCAGGCCGAGAATATATGGCTCTCCACCCCTCACGGTCACAAGGCACCCGCTCCCAGTCCTCAGGGCCCCCGCACAAAGTTACAGTCATGAGGATCCTGACGAGTCACCTGGGAATGGTGACACATATTCGCAGCACGCTGACTGTTTCTTACATATCTAGCCGTTGAAATTCCATTCATTCAAAAATATATGACTTTCCATCCTTCACGGTCCTGAGTCACCCGTTCCTAGTCATTAGGTGTCCCGTACAAAGTCAGCGATTGTTCGTATAACGTTTTTTCTGCCCACCACCCTGACCTTCGTTTGCCTACAATTTCCCTGTACAAAACGCGTTCTAGGAGTCTATGATCAATCGTGCCTATAACATGTCCGGTCCACCGCAATTTCGCCTTTCAAACCATATCCTCAATAGGTTTACAATTTGAGCGTTACAAGAGCGAGACATTTGTGACATGATGAGTCGAGTGGATCAAAAGAATTTGACAAAGGAAACGTTCAAAGGACAACTTTACATAACGCTGTTTCGAGAACAGTATCTTCAAAGGCGTTCTTACTCAGGAATCAAACCCACAAATACAATTAAACAAATCACGCCTAGTAACTATAGCAGCGCCCGAACGTATCATGTATAACACTTTTTTTTATATATTATGACGTTATAGGGTTATTGTTATGTGACAATCTCTTTTAAGAAACCTGAAGGATGTTGATGAGGCTTTAAGTGTAAACTGGCCTGAACCCTTTTTAAACATTAACTGAGTTCTAGTGGAAATTGAACCCGCAACCTCTGGGTCGGAAAACAGGCGTCTTACCAACAGAGCTATGGAGGTCGAAAAAATATATTAAAATGGAAAATAATTTTGAATTGTGGTTTACAAGCAACTGTAGAAATGCGTTTAGCGAAATGTTAAACGATTGTTACATACCTTGTGGATAGAACTGGTCAATCTTGGATCGACTAAAAAGTACTCAGCCCCTGGTCTGCTGACATCTCGAACTCTTCACCTTTGCCTGCAAGTAGCTATCAAGGCACGGACAGCGGCAACACTCAGCTTGGTTGAGGTGCACAGAAGCTGATCACTTCGGCTTCTTTATTTTCTCTTTCTTCCCTCATAATCTTTCCAATTCATATCCGCATTAGTATATCCCAAAATATTTCCGATACACTTCTGCTTTCACTGAACATCCACAAGTGCACAGTTTATCTGGGATCTAGGACTACACCCCAAAATACTATATATTTGGCAGCAGAGCTCACAATATAACCAACATGTACACAACTCCTATAAAATCAAGGCAATGGGAAACCACCGCAATATTTATTCCAATAAAACTACATGAATATGCTAAACAATTTTTATTATAATCTCCTTTGGTTTTAATACCAATATCGTTTATCCTTCATTACACAAACCTGCCACCTGTTAACTGAATAAGTTTGTCACCCATATTTATTTAAGTGTTGATATCTTTTATACAAGACAATGGCCTATATTGTTTATTGGCCTTTCCAGTTCACCGCTCCTCTTTTTTTACATCGTCCTTTACTGTCCATGCAGTGAGACTCTGGAATCAGTTACAAACCAATATAAGTCTCGCTCCGTCCTTGGCATGCTTTAAGAAGCGACTGAAAAAACAATTAATTTCTAGTCAGTAAAATAACGTGTTTCATTCCTGATTTTTATTTTCCTTTCCTCTCCACCATCCCTTCCTTCCCTTTTAATTGATGATATATCCCTTTACATGGAAAATAATGTTCGGGTGATTGTCTGTCTTTGTGGGGCTCGTGGGCATGTACTCACGTATATGTTTATGGATTTCGTTGGGATGGATAGCCATTTGAATTATTTATGCGACCACGTAACTTGATTAATTTACTTTTGTCTGGTTAGTTGGAAGAGATTGCCACCTGGTAATAATCCCGACAGATTGCATTTGCAATAAAAGTGTTAAATAAATAAAAAATAAATATATTAGCTATTACTAGGTCCATTGCCTGTTTTAAAACAGCTGATTTACAGTCGTGAAATTTACACATAATAATCCATCAAGTCCGAGCTGCGGTTATTCATTAGTTTTGACAGTTTTCAAAACAATGGGATAAAATATATACTATAGATGCTTTTTCCCAAACTCTGAGCATATTTATATCCAATTCAATCCATCAAAATACTAGGCGTATCCAGAAAGTAAGTGTACTGAGGCTCTCACGACCGAATGGATTTTATTTTCGACATGTTGGCTACACTTCCGTGTAGCCTGACCCTTCCCCTCCGCAACGAGACCGGTTCGAGGTCAGTACGTTGAGAAGTGTCGACGCGACAACACGTTTTGTGAAAAATGTCAATCCAATCTACCGCCAAGTGTGAAATAAATAATGCCGGGCAAGAGTTTTTGAGGCGCTGCAAACTCCATGGAGATGAATTTCTCCGCTCCATCGTTACTGGAGATGAAACTTGGGTTGCACACTACACGCCTGAAACCAAAAGGCAGTCTCAACAGTGGCGTCACACTTCTTCACCCTCCGCCAAAAAGTTCAAAACCACAATTTTAGCCAAGAAAATCATGGCATCCGTGTTTTGGGACTGTCAAGGCATAATGTTAATTGAATATATGCCTCAAGGGGAGACCATCATCTCTGCAAGATACTGTGAGACCCTAAAAAAATTGCGGAGAGCGATTCAGAACAAGAGGAGAGGCATGCTGACAAAGGGAGTCTGCCTGCTGCACGACAATGCCAGACCACACACGGTCAACGCCACGAAGGAACTGCTCGCCTCGTTTAAATGGGATGTCCTGAACCATCCCGCGCATTCCCCTGACCTAGCACCTTCAGATTACTATCTCTTTACCTCCCAGAAGCTGCACATGGGTGGAAAAAGGTTTTCAACCGACGAGGAGGTAAAGGAGGAGGTGGATAAGTGGACGGAGGGGTTGGCGGGAAACTACTTCGAGGAAGGCATCAAAAAGTTGATACCCCGCTTCACCACCTGCATTGAGAGGAATGGCGACTATGTCGAAAAATAGCTTACATATGTACTACGGTAACCACGTAATTTTTTTGTTTGAATAAAAAAAATTGTAACCTACAAAAATTCAGTACACTTACTTTCTGGATATGCCTCGTATATAAAAAAATCAGTGTAATTATCACAATGCAACGGCTTCACACATACCAAGTCAACAAACTAACCACCTATTTTTAGTTCCATACAGTTTTCATAATTTTAATTAGCTTTTTAATATGTGTACCTTACTTAAGTCATTTTGATCCATAAACTTTTATAAGTGGCCTAGTTGGTAATTCGCTTGTCTCCCAGCCTGGAGGTTGCGGGTTCGATTGCCGTTGGAATCCAGATTTAAAGAAAAACGATTTCAGACTGATTTTTACTTTAGGCCTCCTCAACATTTTTTTTTTAACCTGGTGAGTTTATTGCCATGTGGCAATCTCTTCCAACCAACCAGAAATATGTTTTATAGGCCCTAAGTGTTAACCAGACTGGAATCCTATTTAAAAAAATCTGGGTTCCAGCGGGGATCGAACCCGCAACCTCCGGATCGGCAGACAAGTGTCTTGCCCCCAGGCCACGGAGGTCGTCTGGTTAGACTCTTTCTGGTTGGTTGAAAGATATTGCCACGTGGCAATAATCCCGCCAGGTTGTATTGTATATAACGAAAGTGTAATATCATTCTCATTTAGTTTTCTGCTAATTAGGGTATTGATTTAAAACGCAGTATGTATAACAAAAGCTGGAAGATATTGCTGTTTCTGTTTTCATTGAAGAGTGAAAAAGGATGTTGAAAATTGTCAAATTTCTTCTAATTAGGGAAAGAAAAGAATCACCGCCAATCCATCTTCTGTCTACTAATTCAACTCGCATTTGCATAACATATTTGTTTCATAAGTATTCTTCATCCACTCGTTCTACGTTCCCAAACCATCTCATAAAAACTCGTTTTAAAATGTTCCCAGAAATGCTCGCAAAAATACTAAGCAAACCAAAGATTTCGACATGCTTTAAGAAGCGATTGAAAAACCTCTTAATTTCTAGTCAGTAAAATAACGTGTTTCATTCCTGATTTTTCTTTTCCTTTCCTCTCCACCATCACTTCCTTTCATTTTGATTGATGATATCTCACTTTATATGAAAAAGAATGTTCGGGTGATTGTCCGTATTTGTGGGGTTCGTGGGCATATGCTCACGTATATTTTTGTGGATTTCATGGGGATGGATAGTCATTTGAATGATTTATGCGACCACGTAACTTGCTTCATTTACTTTTGTCTGGTTGGTTGGAAGAGATTGCTGCCTGGCAATAAGCCCGCTAGATTGTATTTGCAATAAAAGTGTTAAATTAATAAAAGATTTATCCCGCCCAAATAATAAAAAAGGCAATAAAAAATATATAAACATCCAAACAACATTAATAGAGATGACGAGTTTACCTCAAATCAGCGTAGTACCCCATAATAAAATTGAGGCGACAACTATGGTAAATGAAAAATATTCTCCGTAGTGGGAAGGAACCATGCGCTCACGTTAAGGTAGCGAACCGAGAAGTACCTATGCGCTCACGTTACGGTTGAGATTCTTTTGTAGATCAGCGGTATCCAGCGCTCATCCACGTATGGTGAAGTCGACTTCGAGTAAGGTGCGAAGGTGAAGACTGCAATGTTTTCGTAACATCGGCATCACAAACCAAAGCACACCGTATAACACTCCAAAATACCGTATCCAACATCTTCATTAAGTTTACATTCTTCCCTTTATCCCTACAATGCGTATTATGTCATTCATTGTCACCCTATGTATTATTTTCAGTGTATATATTTCTACAGCACTTACTGGTTTCACGGTTGAACAGGCCTGGACAGAGGAATGGAGAAACGGGGATACAAAAATTAAACACCTAATTGCGGTACCATCTAAGAGGGTCGCCGGCTTTGAGCTGGACCGCAAAGAGTGGGCAACACTGAACCGTGTTAGAACAGACTGCAGCAGAAGTGCAGCCGAGCGCCACAGATGGGGCTACATCGATGACCCAAGTTGTGACTGCGGTGCTTCGGCTCAGACCCTACATCATATTATAAAAGAATGCCCTAAACACAGGTTCCACGGAGGGATGGAGGATATAAACAAACTGACGACTAAAGCCAAAAGAGGGCTGAGGGATTTAAATTTGATTTTATAAAGCGCCTGACTATGCCATATGCATATATCTATACATATATAACACTTACTCAACTCCTTTCAGTATTTTAATATCATTAATCATAAACTACCATATTGTCATGTAGCTCATGACTGAGCCTCGTGACTCCCATGATAGCCTCCGACGACCCCTCTCTATCTATTCCTATACTCTACGGCTCGAAGGGCAGTTGTTAAAGGTAGTTTAGTTACATATCTAACTTAATCAGTCCAACGCAGTGGGATTTTTCCTCTTGTGCATAGTGCTTCCACGCCACCAGTAACGATAAACCTATCCAAACTGTCTCCTTGGCCACGAGCAATGTGCCCAAACTTTTGGAGGACTTTTCTATCGGTAATTTTCTATTCATCGAGAATGAAGACGTAGTCCACCTTCCTGTCCATGGAATTCGTAACGTCCTTCTCCAGCACCACATTACAAATGCATCTATTCTACGTCTCTCGCTTGCTCTCAGAGTACAAGTCTCCGTGCTATACATGAATATTGCGAAGACGAGAGACTTAATTAGACCCAATTTCATTGTAATGGTGATAATTCTGTACTTCCATACCTTATCTAGCTTTAACATCGAATTCTGTTCTTTCATACTTATCTAGCTTTAACATCGAATTTTGTTCTTTCATACCTTATCTAGCTTTAACATCGAATTCTGTTCTTTCATACTTATCTAGCTTTAACATCGAATTCTGTTCTTTCATACTTATCTAGCTTTAACATCGAATTTTGTTCTTTCATACCTTATCTAGCTTTAACATCGAATTCTGTTTTTTCATACCTTATCTAGCTTTAACATCAAATTCTGTTCTTTCATACCTTATCTAACTTTAACATCGAATTCTGTTCTTTCATACCTTATCTAGCTTTTACATCGAATTTATGCCATTCCAGTTATTGTAATTTATTTTAATCAAACACTGTTTATTCCACTTTTTTTGTAACGGTATAACCCTACCGGTTTTAAGGTGCACACCTCATCTTCAGGGGAGCACAAACAAGACTAAATTATGTTCGAACTGGTACCGATATACACGCTTCAATGGTTGGGGGCTGAGGGGTGAGGGAGGCATGGGATGATTTAGGCCAAGAGCGGAGAGATTTTTGGGATATAACTGTTCAACAGATGTTCGGATCCCTCCGTTAACCTCCACAACGTTAATGCCTTAACTATAAACAACACATTCCAGTTATTTTTTTTACCTCAGTCTCGCATCCTTCACTGTTGATAAAAATGTAGCCTAAGTCCGTAAGCATTTCTAGGCCATGATTCAATTTATTTGGTAGCATTTTGTTACTACAATAAACGATCAAAAAATACAATTCACAGTTTGAGAATCGCATGTTTTAGCCTGAAAGTGGCGCCAAAACGTCGCTGTATTGGCTAATCTTGCCTCAGTGTGTGTGTGCAAGCGTATCAGTATACGTACTTAACACAGAGCTCTACGAATAAACGTTTGTGTGGGTGAGGATTCTATACATATAGTGACCAAAATTCAGGATTTATTCAGTACATTATTATTTTAAAAATAATAAAAATTCTGTAGTGCCATGGAATGGAGTTTTAAGCACAGCAAATTGATATAGTATCGATATTCTGATAGTGCAAGTTCACTTCCATTGGTCTGAATATGTTAGTCGCGCGCTTCGTTCCAGACTTTCAAGAAATGTCCACTTTGGTGACCTATATGGAGGGCAGATGGAGCCATGGTGGGTAACGCAATAGATAAAAGGACGTACTTGCATGAGACGCTTAAAAATATTAATACTCGGCACAACTAGAAGCTACATTCAAACATCAATGGAAATGGACAGATCATAGAATCAATGCAGCATTTTAATTATATGGTAGATCATTCAGCCAGAAGACTCATTTTGCAATAGTGTGAGTAACATTATCTGTATTATACAACTTGTATTGGTTTTAGAATGCCACACGATTGGTTCGCGCAGAGCGCACGTTTGTATTGTTGTTAAAATACTCGGTGATTAGGAAAACACTACCATGTCGAAATTAGGAGTGCCATTTTTGTCTACATAATGTAATGTATAATTCAAAATGTTTCGAAAGCTTAGAATGTACTTTATTATAACTTAAAGTTTCCTAGAATTTAGTATCACTCCATCCACTATTATTTTAAAACTTTATTATTTGGCATTGTAATTGTGTAATTATGATACTAATATTAATAAGTTAAATAATCTTACATACAATAATAATTGTATTTTTATGCGATATAATCTAATTAAAGCTGACGAACATTTTTACTTTATAATACTTGTACTTATATTTATTTTTAATCTAGAAAAATTCTATTATTGTTATTGAATGTTTCTTATAGGTAGAATCTGCCATGCCTAAACCATTAATATGTTAAATAAACTTACTTTCATTTTATTTTTATGTGCATTACAATTTAAGCTGACAGCATTTGTAATTTGCAAAACGTGTGTGTCCATTTCAATGTTTGAATAAAGATATTATTTTTATGTTTTTTTTTTACTTTTTCACTTGACTAAAAAAGTTACGTGACAAGTTTTTGTAAACGCACTGTTACTCACACTATTGCAGAATGACTCTTCTGGCTGAATGATCTATACTTGGGTAGCATTATGAATGGCAAAGTAAACATAGATGACGAGGTTTGAGCTATTCATCTCCGAGTTTTAGATATTCACGATCTTACACTAAAAACCAAAACGGCAGTCTATAAGCTGTAATCATATCATTTCTGATCTATGGATGGAAGTTATGACTTTTCTATAGAACACACAATAGATCACTCGAAAATATCAGAAGAAACACCTCACGCAAATAATGAAGATCCAATGGCATCAAAGAGCATCAAATTATGAAGCTTTGAGATGAGCATAGTTGTGCTGAAGAGTAACGTTCAGAGAGATAACTCAAATATTTGAATACATGCTACTTAGAAATATCCTCCTTGGTAAGCTCAAAGAAGGTAGACGAAAGCACAGTAAGCAGTGCAAGAGATGTTAAGACGTACTGCAAGAACCTCTTAAAATGTTAATCTTAAGCACAACTATGAGCTAACAGCAGCAGATAAAACCAAATAGAGTGAAACAGTGGCTAGTTATCAGGGACCCAATGGAGAGAAAATGCAGAAAACCTATATTTCAAATACTAAAGCCCCTTGTTTTATGTGCAACAGGATATGCTATCACGAATTAGTCAAGCATTATTATATGCATCTTTTTATAGTGTGTTCTATTATATTTGCCGATTACTAAGGGTACTTGACTTCAAAGCGAGAAATAAACACTACGGTTACTGGCAACTATTATACGTCATTGATGTATAAAACGCAGGTTACCATTAAACAAAATTCTGATAAAACCTGTCACGAGGCGTGAGATTATTGCACGAAATTGCACCAGTGCACACTGGTGTTGTTGCAAACGCTGCTATTCAACACTATGATTTTACAACTTTAATTATCAAATACTTCTCTCTCCATCTCTTATATAATTTACTTGTTTTATTTTATTTATTAATTTTACACATGACAAGAAATATACATAATTTGCGAAAAAACAACAGTTAACTTAATTTGACACACAATTTTAATGGATCTGGGTTTATTGCATTTCATTTGTCGTGTCCCCAGTAAACTAGGCTTTTGCCTGTATCTCACTGAGGGCACATGGCATAAAAAATAATTCGATACTTTTTTCCGATTTTTTTTTATAAACCCCTGTTGCACATGTTCATCATCAACTTATATATCACGCAAATCAAACCCCTCACACTTCATCACTCCAGACAGACCAAAACGTTCATCCCACAATAAACCGTACATATCAAATCATAAAAAAATATTAAAATACCACACTCAAGAGCTCACACAAACCTTTACTGTAGTAAGTCATTCCTTTTGCAAGTCCAAGTATTCAAACTTCTGTCGCAATAACAACCACGCTCCGATCGACTGCCTAAATTGTTTTCCTCCCTTTACCTTTATTAATTCGGCACTCCATTGTTTGTCATGGGAGCTAAATAGGCTTATTACCTTTGGGCAAAAGATGTTTTAACTCTAGGGATGGTGAACATTTGATCAGTTGTCATGCGTGTCATGTGTCTCTGCTGAGTCTGCATCTTCCCTTCCTCTCGATGATAGTGCACAAATAATGGATTTGAAATTTAAATTGGCTATGTTCAGAACTCGATACTCCCTAAAAAACTCCGCTGTGGGATACCGGGTAGGATGTTTATTAATTATTTTAAAAAAATATTTTTAGAAAACTTGTAATATGTGTTATTGTGTTAAGGTGCATCCCCCCTAAACTGATATACTGTTTATCAAACTCTTCATTTCCTGCCAACACTATCTTCAAACGAAATTACCGTTAATAAATCCGCCAAATGTTTTTTTTACGTGAATATATTAAATAATTAAGGTGACAGGAACACAAAAAACTATGTACCGATTTTACCCTTAAAAAATGTGGCCACTCTAGCTTTACGTCACAACATACAGACAGGTTTGACTGTATAGGTGGTATTATAAAGCCTGCCGCCCACAGGTATAATTCTAATTTCTTTATTTTTCATTAAATTTTCGTGTTTTTTGTAAATTTCCCAACGTTGAAGACAATAAATGACACTTAGGGAAATTGATCAAATCAAATAATTGTGTTTTACTGTTGACCATTTATTTGTTCTATTTGATTTTAAAACAAATATTGTAAGCAATTTGTTTTTTTTTCAAAACAACCCCTAATTGTTTCAGGAATATTATTTTTAACATCGAATACTAGGAATTGGTTTCATGAAATGTTTCAGTTTAAAAATAAAACTTATTCCTCGGGAGTTTTTTATTCAGACCCCATTTGACATAATCATTTATAAGCTTATTTTATTCAGACCCCATTTGACATAATCATTTATAAGTTTATTTTATTCAGACCCCATTTGACATAATCATTTATTAGTTTATTTTATTTAGACCCCATTTGACATAATCATTTATTAGTTTATTTTATTCAGACCCCGTTTGACATAATCATTTATTAGTTTTTTATTCAGACCCCATTTGACATAATCATTTATTAGTTTATTTTATTCAGACCCCATTTGACATAATCATTTATTAGTTTTTTATTCAGACCCCATTTGAATAATCATTTATTAGTTTATTTTATTCAGACCCCATTTGACATAATCATTTATTAGTTTATTTTATTCAGACCCCATTTGACATAATCATTTATTAGTTTTTTATTCAGACCTCATTTGAATAATCATTTATTAGTTTATTTTATTCAGACCCCCATTTGACATAATCATTTATTATTGTATTTTATTCAGACCCCATTTGACATAGTCATTTATTAGTTTATTTTATTCGGACCCCATTTGACATAATCATTTATTAGTTTATTTTATTCAGACCCCATTCGACATAATCATTTATTAGTTTATTTTATTCAGACCCCATTTGACATAATCATTTATTAATTCATTTTATTCAGACCCCATTTGACATAATCATTTATTAGTTTATTTTATTCAGACCCCATTTGACATAATTATTTATTCGTTTATTTTCTTTCGTCTTCTGTTCGGAGGCTGACAAAAATAATGGATATCTTGCCCTTTGAGTATCAAAATCTGCTAAGATGACAGTCTACAATAGTGTTTTGGTGCCAACTTTAATGTATGGAAGCAAAACGTGAGCGTAGAAAAATATTGATAGTAGCGGACTTAATGCGTGCATTGAGAAACATGCGTGGAGTGTCAATGTATGACATAAAACGAAATCAAGTGATAAGGGATGAATGTGAACTTAATACTGATGTGTTAAGTAATATAGTGTAAAGCATGCAAAAATGGTTATGGCATGTAAATAAAGGACACTAAAACAGATATATAGCGGTATATTTTAGTGGAAGGCGTGTAAGAGAAAGACCAAGGAAAGTGTGGTTGAATCAAGTTAATGATATTCTGAATGAATGAAACTTAGAAAGTCAGAGAAATCGTAAAAGTTGTCTGAGAATGTGTATAAATTTAGGCTAAGACTAACGATTTGTGTCAAGATAGAACAGTGTGGCGCTCTGTACTCTCTGCCTACATATGTATGTTTTCTCATTTGAACTAGAGGGATGTTAAAGAACTGCCAAACAGTAGACTCCAGATATACCCTTATGCAATCAACTTGAACAATTGTAAACAGCTCCAACTGTGAAGAACTACGACAGTTTCAATAGACGATGTATCGAGATAGGAAAGTGTGGCACTCTGTACTATCTGCCTGCCTCGAAAGCGAAAAGGCGTGATGGTATGTATGTGTGTGTATATTTATAAATTTTATTTTTCTCCCATTGGTATATTTTAATTAAATTATTTATTTAAATTTTTAATATTATGATAAAATCCGAAAGGTGTCCTATTTGGGTCATGTATAATATAATACTTAGAGGAGCAAAGTACAAATTACTGCACCTGATCATCCAAGGCAAAATAGAAGGCCGCAGAGGTGTTGGCAGGAGGCAAATCTCCTGGCTCCACAATATACGTGATTGGACTGGTATAAGGAGCGTTGGGGATCTTTTTCGGGCTGCCGGGGACAAAGATGTCTACTCTCAGGTGATTGTCAACATTGGGGGGACCTGACATGACACTGAGAAGAAGATTTAAAATTTGACATAAATTTTGTCGACACTAGTAAAGTGTTACATCAGCTACATCAGCCATCTCACTAGGCTCATTGCCTGTTCTGAGACAGCTGACTTAGAAACACTAAATTCACAGTACGATAAGTCCATGCTGTAGCTACTCGTGAGATTTGACAACTATGTTATTATTAGCATTAAAAGGTTTTTTCAATAGTCATAATTTTTCATATTCTATCAGCGTAGGCAGAAAGGTCAGAACGCCAGTCTTAACGCGACACACATATTTCGCGTCTTCTATATCTATACACCTGCTCATACGATTTTTATTATTTTGTTCTTTTAAAATATAATTCACTTGATCCCACTATGCTTTCATTGGTGTCTATCTACCACACCTTCCATTCACATTTGCACTGTATATTTGTTTTATAAGTATTTCTTCATTCATTCGTTCCCTCTTTTCTCTTCAATGGCTCTACAGCTCATATCGGACCTTGGCTTCGATCAATCCTCGCCTCCAACTCCTCCTGTCTCCTGTCACTTGTAGTTGTTGGGCCGCGTCCTTCTTTACCTCACCCTCCCATCGCAGCCTAGGTCTACCAACCTTTCTTCTTCCACCCGGATGTCCCTCAAGGATTCTCTTAGGTACCCGTGATGACGGTATTCTCTGCACATGCCCAGCCCATCTCAGCCTGCTCAGTCTAGCATGTACAGAGAGCCTGGGAGCTTTATATCATAGATGTTATACATAGGTTGCTACTTAAGTGTTGAGATATGGCAACACCAAGATTATACGTCAAATCTGACATCAGCATCGTAAAGTTTGACGTTTTTAATGGTATACGTGTTCAGAAAGTTTTGTCATACGAGTGTTATTTGTGTTGTTTACAGTGACTTGAAAAATTCATCTCGGCCAAAAATGGAATTAAATCGTGAACATTTTCGTGCGATGATTTTTTTATGATTTCCGGCGTGGACTAACTCAACAGAGTGCCGATCAACTCGCTTCAACTTTTGGTGTTCGCTGGTTTTCCTATTTCAATCGTGGTCGTAGTTTGCTCCAGGACGAATTTCGTGAAGGTCGTCCAAAATCGGTTGTTGTGCCAGAAAACATCGATGCTGTGCGCGAACTGATATTGCAGGATCGTCATGTGACTTATCGTGATATTGAGGCATGTTTGGGCATAAGTTCCACTTGCATACATTCAATATTGCACGAACATTTGGCCGTCAAAAAGATTTGTTCGCGTTGGATACCGCATAATTTGACAATCGCTCAAAAAAAGGCTCGTGTCGATTGGTCCAAAGAAATGTTGAAAAAATTCGATCGCGGTGATTCAAAAGACGTCTACAAAATCGTGACAGGCGACGAATCATGGATCTATGCATATGAGCCAGTAACTAAACAGCAGTCGACTGTATGGGTCTTTCAAGACGAGCCAAATCCAACAAAAGTTGTTCGCGCACGAAGCATTTCGAAGCAAATGGAAAGAAGACTCTTTTTTGCGCTCCCCTGAAGATGGGGTGAAAGCCTTGAAACTGGTAGGGTTATACCGTCACAAAAAAGTGGAATTAACAGTGTTTGATAAAAATAAATTACAATTGTTATTATGATATATAAAAACATTATCATTTGTTTTATAACTGTTATGAGATGGTCTATAAACATTATTATTTGTTTTATAACTGTTATTATTAGATATAAAAACGTTACCATTTCTTTTAAAATTGTTATTATGATATATAAAAACGTTATCATTTCTTTTAAATTTGTTATTATGATATATAAAAACGTTATCATTTGTTTTATAATTATTATGAGATGGTATAAACATTATTATTTGTTTTATAACTGTTATTATGAGATGTAAAAACGTTACCATTTCTTTTAAAATTGTTATTATGATATATAAAAACGTTATCATTTGTTTTATAATTGTTATGAGATGGTCTATTAACATTATTATTTGTTTCATAACTGGTATTATGAGATATAAAAACGTTATCATTTATTTCAAAATTGTTATTGTGATATATAAAAACGTTATCATTTGTTTTATAATTTTTATGAGATGGTCTATAAACAATATTATTTGTTTTATAACTGTTATTATGAGATATAAAAACGTTATCGTTTCTTTTAAAATTGTTATTATGATATATAAAAACGTTATCATTTGTTTAATAATTGTTATGAGATGGTCTATAAACATTATTATTTATTTTTTAACTCTTATCATGAAATGTTAAAACGTTATCATTTATTTTAAAATTGTTATAATGATATAAAGAAACTTTATCATTTGTTTTATAAATGTTTTGAGATGGTCTATAAACATTATTATTTGTTTTAAAACTGTTATTATGAGATGTAAAAACGTTTCATTTCTTTTAAAATTGTTATTATAATATATAAAAACTTTATCATTTGTTTTATAATTGTTATGAGATGGTCTATAAACATTATTATTTGTTTTATAACTGTTATTATGAGATGTAAAAACGTTATCATTTCTTTTAAAATTGTTATTATGATATAAAGAAACGTTTGTTTTATAAATGTTTTGAGATGGTCTATAAACATTATTATTTGTTTTATAACTATTATTATGAGATGTAAAAACGTTATCATTTCTTTTAAAATTGTTATAATGATATAAAGAAACGGTATTATTTGTTTTATAAATGTTTTGATATGGTCTATAAACATTATTATTTATTTTATAACTATTATTATGAGATGTAAAAACGCTATCATTTCTTTTAAAATTGTTATTATGATATAAAGAAACGGTATTATTTGTTTTATAAATGTTTTGATATGGTCTATAAACATTATTATTTGTTTTATAACTGTTATTATGAGATGTAAAAACGTTACCATTTCTTTTAAAATTGTTATTATGATATATAAAAACGTTATCATTTGTTTTATAATTGTTATGAGATGGTCTATTAACATTATTATTTGTTTCATAACTGGTATTATGAGATATAAAAACGTTATCATTTATTTCAAAATTGTTATTGTGATATATAAAAACGTTATCATTTGTTTTATAATTGTTATGAGATGGTCTATTAACATTATTATTTGTTTCATAACTGGTATTATGAGATATAAAAACGTTATCATTTATTTCAAAATTGTTATTGTGATATATAAAAACGTTATCATTTGTTTTATAATTGTTATGAGATGGTCTATAAACATTATTATTTGTTTTTTAACATTTATTATGAGATGTAAAAACGTTATCATTACTTTTAAAATAATTATTATGATATATAAAAACGTTATCATTTGTTTTACAGTTGTTATTATGATATATAAAAACGTTATCATTTGTTTTACAGTTGTTATTATGATATATAAAAACGTTATCATTTGTTTTACAGTTGTTATTATGATATATAAAAACGTTATCATTTGTTTTACAGTTGTTATTATGATATATAAAAACGTTATCATTTGTTTTACAGTTGTTATTATGATATATAAATACGTTATCTTTTGTTCTACATATAATTGTAACTACGATATTTTAAGGAGCTTAATTTTCACTTATTTTATCAATATATAAATAAACTTGTATTTAAATTAATAAAACCCTTGCAGTTACGCCCCCTTGGCACTCAGTTGGATGGCCTGCTTTAGTTTCCCCGGGAAACCCCCGTCAGCCTCCCGGCCCAGACCGCGCTATACAGGCGTGTGACTGTTCCTCTCCCGGCACACACGCGAGAGGAACCCCCTGGATACAATGAATACACTGGAAACTGGATACAGGATACTCACATATCTCCCTACACCGTACCGTAAAGTGTATACCTTGTGCCTTCTCTATCCCACACATAAACGCATTGTTACTCAATCATAATTACCATTAGTACTTTTCAACTATTTCTAACGTTATTTTATCAAAGGTTTCAACTTAAACTTTGTGGAAATACATATTAGAATATTTGAAGTCGGCGGTCTTGACATAACGCTTAGCAGCTCTCACGCTAAGCAAGCAAACGTCGCAGGTTTGATTACTATAGTTTGGAAATTCTAGGATGAGTCCTGTGACAGCTCACAAATTTGCCCCAATACAACCTTGTAACGATGTTCAGTAATTTTAATATAAGTTTAATATAAGCCTCAATTCTTATAAATAGCGAGTTATTTATCTAAATACATTACATAAGGTTGTATTGGGGCAAATTTGTGAGCTGTCACAGGACTCATCCTAGAATTTCCGAACTATAACGCATTCACTTTCAGGCTAGATTTACTTTTAGACCGATTTACATCTGAAATTATCTGAAATCTTTTTTTTTTTATCTTCTTGTTCTACGTGTTCAAGAGTGTGGGATGAAAAACATCTGGTGTCCCCGTGGCTGGGCTCGCCCTATATTGGTGGGGTGTATCTTGGCCGGGGGGATGTTATTAGATGATCCCAGACCTTTTGATAGCTTCTGTTATTTAATGTATTCTCTTTTTAATGTGTTCTTGAAATGTGTCTAAATGTATTATGTACATATTACGTTGCTATCAATAAACCTGTATTTATTTATTTATTTAAATAATGTTTTCGAGTAGCTTATACGCTGCTCATCAAAAATATAAAGCCCTACGAAAGACTGCAGTTGATTAAATTTACCGATTGTCTTACAACTTGAATCTCTTCAAAGCGATATAAGAGAAGCTTAGGATATGTGTAAGGAATAACGCTCTGTCTTCTCTGCCTACCTCTACAGGGAAAGGCTTAGTGACGTTTTTATTAATAAATTGTATATACCGTAATATAAAGTGGAATAAACAATATTTTACTCAACTAATTACAATGTATTTAAACCTCCACAGTGCTGATGTCATAACTTTAAATAATATATTAAATTATCAGTAGTCTTGTGCTTCCCTGATGATGAGGTAAAAACCTTGAAACCGGTAGGGTTATACCGTTATATAATGTAGAATACACAGTGTTTGACTGAACAAAGTACAATGTATTTAAGCCTCCACAGTGTTATAACCTTAACTATAAATAATATATTAAATTATTAGTAGTATTGTGTTTCCCTGATGATGACGTGAAAACCTTGAAACCGGTAGGGTTATGCCGTTATATAAAGATGAATAAACAGTTTTTTGTGAACAAATTACAATGTATTTCAACCTCCACAGTTTTGGTACCTTAAATTATTAGTAGTATTGCGCTTCCCTGATGATGAGGTGAAAACCTTGAAACCGGTAGGGTTATAACTTTACAGAAAGTGGAATAAATAGTGTTTGACTAAACAAATTACAATGTCTTTAAACCTAACATACAAAGTGTTAATATCTTAACTATAAATAATATATTAAATTATCATTAACATTGTGCTTCCCTGATGATGACGTGAAAACCTTGAAACCGGTAGGGTTATACCGTTATATAAAGTTGAATAAACAGTGTTGGACTGAACAAATTACGATGTATTTAAACCTCCACAGTGTTAATGCCTTAAATATAAATAATATATTAAATTATCAGTAACATTGTGCTCCCCTGATGATGAGGTGTGCACCTTAAAACCGGTAGGGTTATACCGTTATATAAAGTGGAATTAACAGTGTTTGACTGAACAAATGACAATGGCTTTAAACCTCCACAGTGTTAACACTTGCCACCCTGTGATGGATAGCGAGTGACCAGGACTTATATTTTATTTGATTATTCGACGTTTTAATACACAATAAAATAATTTTTATAGCTAATTACAAAAAATAACCCAGCAGATTTTGCATAATTTTAATTTAAAACATAAATTTTTTACTGGACGCTTAACGTCCAGCACCATGGTTGGCGGATTTTTTTAGCACAGTAAGGCAAGTGTTAATACCTTAACTTTAAATAATATATTAAATTATCAGTAACATTGTGCTCCCCTGATGATGACGTGAAAACCTTGAAACCGGTAGGGTTATACCGTTATATAAAGTCGAATTAACAGTGTTTGACTGAACACATTATGATGTCTTTAAACCACCACAGTGTTAATACCTTAACTATAAATAATATATATTAAATTATCAGTAGTATTTCGTTTCCCTGATGATGAGGAGAAAACCTTGAAACCGGTAGGGTTATACCGTTGTATAAAGTCGAATTAACAGTGTTTGACTGAACAAATTGCAATGTATTTAAACGTCCACAGTGTTAATGCCTTAACTATAAATAATGTAAAATCGAATTTATACTACTTTGATACATTGCAAACAGCAATTGATTTAACTCTATAGTTAGTTTAAAATATTGTTATAAATCCACCAATTGCACCTTTGTGCATTGAGTTGCCAAATTGATATATAAATAAAATTATGTTTTTTTTGCATTTTTGTCCAATTATCCATGGATAGTTCTGTTATCCGGACATCCTCAGTCTAGTAACAAAGGCTGCCACTTCCTATAGTATTATTTCCGCTCCACGCATACCCATTCCCGACACCTCAGTTCCGCTCGAGTGGCCTTGCGTCGCACTGTGCGGTCAGTTGATCTCGTTTGCTGGGCACAACGAGATTATGGTTGGCAACTCCTTGAAAATATTATAATTTATTTTTATCAAACACTGTTTATTCCACTTTTTTGTAACGGTATAACCCTACCGGTTTCAAGGTGCACACCTCATCTTCAGGGGAGTACAAACAAGACTTAATTATATTCGAACTGGTACCTTTATACACGCTTCAACGGTTGAGGGCTGAGGGGTGATGGAGGCCTGGGACAATTTCGGCCAAGAGCGGAGAGATTTTTGGTATATAGCTGTTCACCAGATGTTCGGATCGATGTACTGACTTCGAAATTTCTAGGGCCTCTAATATGTCCAATTTATTTCCGTTACTACTGATATGTAAGAATTTGGCATCATTGATAGAAAAAGTATGATTCTCACGGTGACAATGATTAGCCATTTCAGAATAAATTAGAGGATTTGTTAAGGCAGATTGGTGTTCACGAAATCTCTTTTCAAAAGATCTTCCTGTCTTTCCTATATAGAAATTATCACAGTCAGCACACAAAAGTTTATACACACCAATGTTGCTAAGTATTCCTCAGTGAGATACAGGCAAAAGCCTAGTTTACTGGGGATACGACAACTGAAAGGCAACAAACCCAGATCCATTAAAATTGTATGTTCAAATCAAATTATGTGTTGTTTTTCTCAAATTGTGTATATTTCTTGTCATGTGTAATAATAAAAAAAATAAAAATTCCATTGAACGCGTGTATATCGGTACCAGTTCGAACAGAATTTAATCTTGTTTGTGCTCCCCTGAAGATGAGGTGAAAGCCTTGAAACCGGTAGGGTTATACTGTTACAAAAAAGTGGAATAAACAGTGTTTGATAAAAATAAATTACAATGTCTTTAAATCTCCACAACGTTAATGCTTTAACTATAAACAACATCCTTGAAAATATAATTCAAGCGATCTTTTTCAAAATTCAGATCATACGTTTGATGAAAATGAATGTATTATATGGCATTATTAAGCCAGAGATAAATAAGGCAATCCAAACAACCCAATTTATCTCTGGCCATGAGAGTTTCTATAGAATACCCATTCTACTCTTAAGGCGTGAATTTCGGACGTTTTTTCAGACTGAGGCCTCGGCCACACAGGAAGGAGCCTCGCTTGATGCTTAGAGCTATGTTGCGAGTTAGGTGACATATCCTAGCGAACCAACGTACTACATACTATCGCAGTGGCTACACTGCACGCTTCGCGCCACTTTGCATGACGATTAGTCATCGAGTGAATCTCCTAGCGAACAGACGTGTTGGTTAATTTACAAGATGGCGGAATTTGTGAAACCCATCGAGCAAATTATAGAGAAATGTACCTGTAATAAAATCACTTTGAATTGAAGTTGCACAGAAAGTAAATAAAGATGATAAGTTGTAATGAAATTGGTTAGTTTTGAGAGTGGCATCGTGTGTTGACTCAACCGCTCCCAACTGTCAAATGGATTTGTGCGTAGCACTTTGGTATGGCCAGGCATGAAGTCACCTAGTATATGAGTCACGTTAAATCTAGCTTAGCACCTAACGAATCATTTTGGTGTGGCCTCGGGCTAAATAAAAAAAAACAAAAAAATATTCTATACATTTTTTTACAGTTTGTTTATTGACGATTTGAGAATGTACAAAATAAGTCAAGATGTTATCAGCTGTTATATCTTGTAAAAAAAAGGTGGTAAATTGGTCGACATGATTGAAGTCTTTTCGTAAATTTGAAACAAAAATTATACACAGTTTCTTGATAAAAAATAATGTGGTTATAGTTGGTACCAAAGAAAAAAAAATCGTAAAATGGTAGCTGTCTGAAAAAAAAATCAGTTTTTTTACCCCTTTTTTTTCAAATATTAAAATTTTTTAAAATAGTTCTGAATTTTTCAAGGTAGGAGCAATAGAAAAATATCTATTTAAGTTTTATACTAAATTTGCGCTGGGAAGACTTTGCGTGATCGTGTAAGGAACACCACAATCCGATAGGTCTGTGAGGTCCAAGATGTGGTCAGATGGGGACGACAGCGTCGACGATACTGGTACCAACATGTACAGAGAATGAATTCCACAAGAATTCCATACATAGCTCTGCATGGGGTGCCGGATGGACGGCGTCCGCCAGGGAGACCTCCGAAACGATGGAGAGATAGCTGGAGCTCAGCATCACAGGAGGACAATCCTGCAATAACAGACTCTTGAGTCTAAAGAAAGTCTAAGAAGAAGAAGACCAAATTTGAAGGTGATTACCTTGGATTATCGGTTGGATAGAACTTGAGATTTTATGTCGACCAGGTCGAAAAGAGTAGTTTAGAGAAAAACGCGTTTAAAGTTTTGAGATTATTGTCCGAGTCATTCCGGTGCGGTGTAATTGCTGCCTCATTTATAGCTATAACTTCGTAAATAATGAGAATTTTAATATTTCCTTTTGAGAACATATTCTTAAAGGTCTAAACTTTAAGAATAAGCAAAAAAAAAACATTTTTTCAAATTTCTAGAGTAGAATATCCCCTTAATATCAAACACTTTATGATAGCTTTGTGGCGACCGTATGCGCGGTCACTGAACCCACGAGACGACCTTTGCACACCTTAGCAATGCGAGACAAACAATGCTAAAGTCCACGCGGCCGGTCATTCAACTCACTACCAGTGAAGAGCGCATTCCATGATGAAACGAGAGAGCAACACATTCGCGCGCCATCTCCCAAAACAAAAGGATACCTACACGGCGACAACAAAACGTATTGTACTACGCAGAGACGAGACAGCGATATATCGCGTGCGCATTCCCGCACACATTCAATAAACATTATAAATACTGACGTCTGTCAATAAAATTCCTCTTTACACATTCCGATTTCGACGAGTTTTATTTATCAACAAATCATCCTCATCATATCTCATTTAAGGAACAGCCGTTCCTAAAGCTTCAATCTTATCTCTTCACCCTGTTGCAATTTTTGCGCCCATCTAGATCAATCCGCAGACCACATTCTGTTGTTTCTTTCGAAATATGTTACTTGAAAATACCAATGTGTGATAGATTGTTCTATCAACCTATAAGTGGAACCGACCTGCCTTTGGAGATGCCGGTAGGTAGAGCAATCACACTGTTTAACCGTGTGTGTCCTCATATAGACGTGTTTCATGTGTCACTCAGCTCCTTCAGGAAAAATCTCTTAAATTTAGTGTAATACTTGAAATTGATATTTTTTTTATATTATCAGGCCTGTAGGGCTAGACCTGTATTATTTTTTTTAATTTAATAAAACCTAACACGTATTTCTCTCGTAAAGTTATGTTATTATCATGTAGAAAACAGTTCATTATCATGTAAAAACCTGTTACTAACAATCAAAATGTTATCAAAGGCACCTTTAGTGAAAAAAAGAAATAAAATATATGAGTATCAAGAAATATCATACCTGAAAACCTCCCAAGAGCCTTATTTATGTATTTATTAAGTCATTGCGTGGGGTGACAATGAATGACGTAATAAAGTGGTAAGGGATGAATGTGGGCTTTAGTAAAATGATGGAGAACCGGAAAATATTAAAATTTGCTTAAATTTTAAACCACAACAGTATACACCTTGCTACGTAGGGGATGTTTTGTATAATTTATTATAAAGATTAAAAAACATTAAAAAAAAACAAATGTATGGAAATGAAACGTTGACATGGAAAAAGAGTGAAAGAAGCCGAATTAATGGTGTGGAAATGAGTACATTGAGAATTATACAATGGCAGGATATGGAATTGTAGCGATCCTTACTCCCTGTGATCACAGCGCGAGCCGCTTTTTATTGTTTAGCGAGAACGAAACAGCGACATATCTTCTGCGCCTTTCTACAAATCATATAAATACGGGACGTGTAACAATAAATATTGTTTAGCGAGAACGAGACAGCGACATATCTTCTGCGCCTTTCTACACACATTCCAAATATTATAAATACCGACGTTTAACAATAAAATACGTCTTTCCATATTCCGATTTCAAACGAGTTTTATTAAATTAACGATGATCCTCATCATCTTTCCATTCGGGACAACCGTTCCTAAAGAATGAAGGGATTAGGGATGAAAGTGAACTTAAGTGTTGGCAGAGATTTTATCATAGATGAATTGCGAAGTTTGATAAGAAAATAATATGAGAGATGCGAAGAGAAAGAGCGAAAGTGTGACGCATGATTTATTAAGCGATACCATGGCTATATACCAGAAGTGATTTGTTTAAAAATATTGGGCTCGAGTTCCAAGTTAGAGCGCCCTTGGAAGATTTTCACGAATAATATGGTTTACACGGTCCTCATCGAAGTCGACTAGTCGTCCGGAACACTCCATGTCTTTCAGGTTGAAATTACCGTCTTTGAAACGCAAAAACCATCGACGAGCTGTCCTTTAATTCATAACATCTTCACCGTACACTTCGCAAATATCGCGAGCATATTTGGCAGTTTTATTCCCTCGATTGAACGCGAACAGAAGGAGGTGTCGAAAATGCTCACTTTCGTCGACTTGACATTCCATTTTGAAGGCTTTTAATCAAATAAAATAAAATATGTAACGTAAAAGCAAACACAATATCTTGTAGAGCAGAATATTTTCTTTCGAATGACGTATAACCTTTACCGTTTTGTTTTACTTTTGGTGATCATTTTTAAATTTGAAAAAAAAACGGACACAACTTATGTTAACACAATAGATTCGCCTCGTTACTGGCATGTTTTAAAAAGTGACTAAGATAGTTAAAGTTATAGCGCCCTTGAAGAGAGTTTGCTCACTAAAAAGCGCTATATTAATTGATATTTTATTATTGTTATTATTAATATTGTGTTATAAATATTTCATTAATTTTGTTAATATTTCAATTGCGTCCGATCTTTGTCTGCCTCAAAGTGTTAAAAGATATGAGTGATGTGTGTAGCTTTAGAAAGCACTTGAAAATAATCATTTTTGGGGGGTTGAATCAAAATATATGATTTTACTCGTATAGGAGTACAACACATGTAACATACACTATAAGGCAAACAAATATTCCTGCCTACTAAAACCAAAATTTTACTCGTATAATCCCTGCTCTTTCCGATTCTAGACTATGCGGACGTCTCTTATTTGGATGTTACAGAGGAACAGCTGGACAAATTACAGCATCTTCAAAATATTTGTCTAAGATTTATTTTCAACCTACGAAAGTACGATCATGTAACTTCATACCAGAAGGCATTGAACTGGTTGAATGTTAGAAATAGACGTCAAATTCATATACTGTCTCTATTGTATAACATCCTTAGCTGTCCCGCCGCCCCATCTTATCTACCCGAAATTGTTCAGCGTCTTTCCAATCATTGATTAGCGCTACGCTCAAACAGCGATTGTTTATTGGCCTTTCCAGTTCACAGCTCCTCTTTTTTTACGTCCTCCTTAACTGTCCATGCAGTGAGACTCTGGAATCAGTTACAAACCAATATAAGACTCGCTCCGTCCTTGGCATGCTTTAAGAAGCGACTGAAAAAAATCTTAATTTAGTCAATAAAATAACGTGTTTCTTTCCCGATTTTTCTTTTCCTTTCCTCTCCACCACCCCTCCCTTTTCTTTTGATTGATGATATCTCACTTTATATGAAAACCAATGTTTGGGGGATTGTCCGTCTTTCTGGGGTTCGTGGGCATATGCTCACATATGCGTTTATGGATTTCGTGCGGATGGATAGTTATTTGAATGATTTATTTTATGCAACCATGTAACTTGGTTCATTTACTTTTGTCTGGTTGGTTGGAAGAGATTGCCGCCTAGCAATAAGCTCGCCAGTTTGTATTTGAAATAAAAGTGATATTAAATAAATACACTTAACGACTTCGTGGAGATAGATAGTCATTTGAATGTTTTTTTTGCGACCATGTAACTTGCTTAATTTACCTTTGTCTGGTTAGTTGAAAGAGATCGCCACCTGGCAATAAGCCCGCTGGATTGTATTTGCAATAAAAGTGCTAGATAAATTTAATAAACTTAAACCGAATGTGCTTCTATCACAAGAGCTACTACAAAGATAACTTTGACTACCAAGTGCTGCGGTACACTTCGACGACAAGACATAAGAAACTGAAGTTGCAGATTGTCCTACAGGTGACCAGCGATGACCAGTACCAGCTGAGCAGGTTTATTGTGACATTGACTCCTCTTAACATTTCCATTCCTGTGCTAAAAAAAATCTGCCCGTTCCGGTGTAGTGTATTCAATACACATGTAAAAATGAGCGAAATCGAAAAAATAAGAATATTCATAGCCAATCGCTTAAATTAATTAAATTTGAAGTCAAAAGTGATAATAATTGAAATTTAATTACTAAAACCATGAAAAAAAAAAAAAAAAACATCGGCCGACGTTCACAAAACGGGCAAAGCGACCACCTCTACCGAAAACTGCCGACTTACTGAGCGAGAGAAGCGAACGAACTGAGATTCTATTTCTTTTCGTTACCATATACCGATGTAGAGTGAGAGTGAGACATGAATAGCGTCGCTTCCTCACCCATTGTGTTTTTTTTTAGAATGAATATACCTACGTCACACACTGGCACACGTTTGATTGTATCGGTGAATTTATTCCCGATTTTCACAAAATATCTCTGATGTGGCCGATAAGTGCTAATTATTATTAATATTATTTTTTCATTCAATGCGTAAATGTATTACGAAGGAATACCTAAAATCTGAAAACAGTATTTATTATATTTATAGAGATATTAAAGTTTTTAGAAGCAATGTGTACTAGTTATGTTACACATCACAGGACAGGAAGGGTTAATGAAAGGTGTCTTTGTCGTTAGTCGACCCTTTGGTGATTTACCGCGTTTTTTTTAAACAAATATATGCAGATGGTGAAAAGTTCCCTTTCTACAGTAATAACCGCACCTGCCACCTTCCTATCCTTACACTTAATTTATTTCAATGTTATTTCTTCAATAAAATTCGGTACGATACCTGAAAATGAATAGAAAACACATATTTTTAACAGTGCCATCTATACTTCAGAAAGTCTAGGATGAACCGTGCGACGTTTAAAACGTCATGTCACAAAGGGATAGGGTAAAATCGTTTTTTTTTTTTTACAAATCGAATAGTTTTTTTATAAATCGAACAATTGTTTTTCTCTAAACTGACATTTTAATTCCTAATTTTCATTATACTGACTTTCTAATGTATTGTATGATTTGTATCTATCTTTAAATAGGCCAAGATTAATACTTATTACGAACATTTCTGTTTAGGTATAAAAAAATAAAAAAATACAATTATAGTATACCCCATCCCTAGCCAATGCAGACTAACGTAGTGACTTTTGACAAACGTCACCAAATATTATTTGATTTTAACGAACTGTCACATTTTTGCTAATTTGTAACAAGATGTATTAATTTGTCATTATTGTTAGTTTTATGTAATGTATTTACCTAAATAATTCGCTATTTATTAGAATCGAGGCTTATATTAAAGTTGATGAAATAATTAACATTACTGAACATCGTTACAAGGTTGTATTGGGGCAAATTTGTGAGCTGTCATACGACTCATCCTAGATTTTCCGAAGTATAGTAGATTTTGATCTCTGAATGATGCTATTTAAATTATTGAACAGAACTGCTTCGGATATTGACATATTCCATATCACATTATCAAAAGCAAAAGTAAATTATCTCCTAAGATTGAGCGCGTTAGAAAGCACTCATCAACGTATTTAAGTGATTTTGAATATATGTGTATGTATGTGAATATGACAAATGTGTGTGTCTATGTATATACCATGTGTGTGTATATATAATTTTTATTTTTAAATGTTAACGAATTTGGTATTTTTCAATATAATTGGGCTAAGCCTGTATTAAGAAAATAAATCAACTAAAAAAAAATACTCATATTTACCTTATAAACAATACAATCTGGCGAATTTATCATCATATAGAGGGTTTTTCAAATTGAGCGATATTTATAATTCATTTTTTTTTAATTCTTGAATAAATCACACAATTTGCTTTGATTTCAAAAAACTTTTTATTGGTCATTGGAGTATAATTTATGACATTTAAACACAAATAACAATATCCGCCAAATGTCCACTTCTTGCAGCTCCACAGATGTCCACTCTTTTGTCAAAATTTTCGATGACATTTTGGCATAATTACGGTTCTAGCTCACCAATAACGCGAACAATTTCGTTCTTCAGCTCGGAAATTGATCGGGGGTCATTCTTATAGACCTGGCTTTTCACGTAACCCCAGAGAAAATACTCCAACGGTGTCGGATCACATGATCTTGGTGGCCAATTAACATCACCGTTTCCAGAGATTGTAATATAGCACATAAAATAATTTGAGCAATTTGAACGCGTTGTTGCATTACACTTCTCAAATGTCACAATACCCAGGCAAGTTCACAACGCCATCTGTGTTTTATCCAAGAATAAAAAAAAACCGCTCAATTTGAAAGACATTAGAAACTTCTTACTACAAATCAATATGTTGTCAAATACGCTATATTTTGATATCTGAATGGCGATATTTACATTATCCTAGAATTCAATCTTAACTCGCAAGAAGTATTGACATGAAATTTTTAAAATAATAAATAAAATGGCATGCTTTAAGAAGCGACTGAAAAAACTCTTAATTTCTAGTCAGTAAAATAACGTGTTTCATTCCTGATTTTTATTTTTCTTTCCTCTCCACCATCCCTTCCTTTCCTTTTGATTGATGATATCTCACTTTATATGAAAAATAATGTTCGGGTGATTGTCCGTCTTTGTGGGGTTCGTGGGCATATGCTCACGTATGTGTTTATGGATTTCGTGGGGATGGATAGTCATTTGAATTATTTATGCGACCATGTAACTTGCTTCATTTACTTTTGTCTGGTTAGTTGGAAGAGATTGCCGCCTGGTAATAAGCCCGCCAGATAGTATTGTAATAAAAGTGTTAAATAAATAATTAAAATAAAATGTCTGTATCTCTTTTAGAATGAAGATGAGTATAGTAACATGGTGAAACAAATGACGCTGTCAGTGTGAAGTCAGCGGTAATGAGTTTGAACATGTAAATATTCTCGACAAAGGAAAATCGATAAAAATAGAATCGTGATAGGTTTGTTTGTGGCAACCATGATTCTCCCCACCTGTCATAGGTGAGTAAGTCCATGGCGGCGCAACCAGTGGCTCGGAAGCGAATCGAGTCCCTTGGAAATCATCAAAACTGTTTACATGAGTTTACATTACAAACAAATTCTAGAACTAGCTACTAGTCGAATACTCCCATACCCAGATTACATCGATTGGGTAATGCCTATACTGCAGTCACGGACATATTTGGTGATACTTTTAATACATATAAAAGTTCTCTTAAATTCTCATGTATTAATTTTACTTGAATTCTCCCGTACCCAGATTACATCCATAGGGTAATGCCTATACTGCAGTCACGCACATATTTGGTGATACTTTTAATACCTATAAAAGTTCTTTTTAATTCTCCCGTATTATTTTTACTTGAATTCTCTCGTACCCAGATTACATCGATTGGGTAATGCCTATACTGCAGTCACGGACATATTTGGTGATACTTTTAATACATATAAAAGTTCTCTTAAATTCTCATGTATTAATTTTACTTGAATTCTCCCGTACCCAGATTACATCCATAGGGTAATGCCTATACTGCAGTCACGCACATATTTGGTGATACTTTTAATACCTATAAAAGTTCTTTTTAATTCTCCCGTATTATTTTTACTTGAATTCTCTCGTACCCAGATTACATCGATTGGGTAATGCCTATACTGCAGTCACGGACATATTTGGTGATACTTTTAATACATATAAAAGTTCTCTTAAATTCTCATGTATTAATTTTACTTGAATTCTCCCGTACCCAGATTACATCCATAGGGTAATGCCTATACTGCAGTCACGCACATATTTGGTGATACTTTTAATACCTATAAAAGTTCTTTTTAATTCTCCCGTATTATTTTTACTTGAATTCTCTCGTACCCAGATTACATCGATTGGGTAATGCCTATACTGCAGTCACGGACATATTTGGTGATACTTTTAATACCTTTAAAAGTTCTCTTAAATTCTCCCCTATTACTTTTACTTGAATTCTCCCGTACCTAGATTACATCGATTGAGGAATGCATATTCTGCAGTCACGGGCATATTTGGTGATACTTTTAATACCTTTAAAAGTTCTCTTAAATTCTCCCGTATTATTTTTACTTGAATTCTCCCGTACCTAGATTACATCGATTGGGTAATGGATATGCTACAGTCTTGGACATATTTGGTGACAGTCTTAATACCTTTAAAAGTTCTCTTAGATTCTCCTGTATTACTGTTACTTGAATTCTCCCGTACCCAGATTGTATCGGTTGCGTTATGACTATACTGCTGTCTCGGACATATTTGGTGACAGTATTAATACCTTTAAAAGTTCTCTTATCATAGATTCTCCTGTATTAGTTTTACTTGAATTCTCCCGTACCCAGATTGCATCGGTTGGGTTATGACTATACTGCAGTCTCAGACATATTATTTGGTGGATGTCGTATTTTTATATAATAGGCAATTCCTCCAAACTTTGATGATTTGTGCCACCAAATTGAAGCACTGTGCAATTATATCATCATCATCATCATCATCATCATCATTGTCAACCAGGGTCAATCCACTGCTGGATGAAGGTCTCCCCAAGTTTACTCCAAGAAGTGCAATTATATGATTCGATATATTAAAACTAATTTATAAAATGCTAATTTAATGTTTCGACTGATTAAGCTCAAAAATGCTAGTTTAAAGTTTCGACTGATAAAGCTCAAAAATGCTAATTTAAAGTTTCGACTGATTAAGCTTAAAAATGCTAGTTTAAAGTTTCGACTGATAAAGCTCAAAAATGCTAATTTAAAGTTTCGACTGATTAAGCTTAAAAATGCTAGTTTAAAGTTTCGACTGATTAAGCTTAAAAATGCTAATTTAAAGTTTCGACTGATTAAGCTCAAAAATGCTAATTTAATGTTTCGACTCATTAAGCTCAAAAATGCTAATTTAAAGTTACGACTGATGAAGCTCAAAAAAATTGGCAATCGATTTATAAGTGGAAAAGTTCCCACTCTAAATCTTTCCAAAAAAGTGTGTATTTGACTACGTTTAATTTTTTTCTGAAGTGACACAAAGTTTTTTTTCTGAATTTAAAATATATGTTCGATAAACGAATCAAAACAATGTCTACGTTAACCGAAATTGTCTAAATGACAGACGTTCTTAAACTGAGTTACCACTGAACAACTTAGTATAACAAATTCGTTTGAATTTGGCCTAAAACACTTAGTTTGAACGACATACAACAGGTTTGCTACCTCTGCTCACACAATAAAACACCTGCCACGATCAGTCACAGTTGGCCGGGCGACTCGCGCGGTTCCGTCAACAGTATTATTGCACCGTGCTATAACACCGAATTACTCACTCGATCATAAGTCTGTTATCGCAGTTTTAGTGTACCTAAACTCACTAGTCTAATAACCCAACTCACTTGATTGATTTAAACTGTAATATTATAAATTTGTGTTTTATTTTATTGTGTGATACAGTGTTGTTATGTTTGAGTGACACAATAATTTAGCTTATTTTTGTCTTAGGAAGCTTTCCAACCGTATTTATTTTATTCAAACACTTAAATGTACATGTATTCGCGACTGCAAGTGTTGTCTAGATGATGAAACTATAGACCATGTATTTTTGGAGTGTCCTGTGCAAGACAGATTTGATTTACTAAAAGTCATATATTTACCGCGTCCAATGCATGTTGCGTTTCTTCTTTCTTAATGGAAATTTTTCACTTATAGATCGATTTTAAAATTTATAAACGTTTAAATTGTCTAAAATTTCAATTATTTAAAATAAGTGTTATTATATTGTAATTTATTTTTATCAAACACTGTTTATTCCACTTTTTTGTGACGGTATAACCCTACCGGTTTCAAGGCTTTCACCTCATCTTCAGGGGAGCGCAAACAAGACTTGTTTGTGCTCCCCTGAAGATGAGGTGAAAGCCTTGAAACCGGTAGGGTTATACCGTCACAAAAAAGTGGAATAAACAGTGTTTGATAAAAATAAATTACAATGTCTTTAAACCTCCACAACGTTAATGCCTTAACTATAAACAACAGTGTTATTATATTCTTCTTCTTCCTCTTGGTCGTCTAACCTGTTTGTGACGGTGGACTGTCCTGCGATGATGATGTCCAGCTGTCCTTCCATCTTTTGGGTGGCCTTCCTGGTAATCTCCTGCTGTTAGGGTTTTCAGTCTTAGCGATTTTTGACAGTTTTATATCCTCCATGCGGTCTACATGATCCCTCCAGAAGCGCTTTCAGCTTCTTCCCCACCTCACTATATCTTCAGCACTACAGAAAGACCTTATCGTCTCATTTCTGATCCGATCTCTAAGAGCTCTGCCTGCGATGGAGCGTTGGGTTCTCATTTCTGCCACTCTGAGAAGGTTTTTTGTCCTGTTGGTATTGGCTCTCACTTCTTTATTGATTCATATAATTGCATAGGGAATTTAATTTGGTGACACTTATCGCAAATACAATCTGGAGGGCTTATTGCCAGGCGACAATATCTTCCAACCAACCAGACAAAAGTAAATTAAGCAAATTACATGGTCGCAAGAAGACATTCAAATGACTATCCATCCCCACGAAATCCATGAACACATACGTGAGCATATGCCCATAAACCCCACAAAGACGAACAATCACCCGAACATTCCTTTTCACGTAAAGTGAGATATCATCAATCAAAAGAAAAGGAAGGGATGGTGGAGAGGAAAGGAAAAGAAATATCAGGAATGAAACACGTTATTTTACTGACTAGAAATTAAGAGTTTTTTCAGTTACTTCTTACAGCACGCCAAGGACGGAGCGAGTCTTATATTAGTTTGTAACTGATTCCAGAGTCTCATTGCATAGACAGTAAAGGACGACGTAAAGAAAGAGGAGCGGTGAACTGAAAAGGTCAATAAACAATCTCTGTTTGAGTGTAGCGCTAATCCATGATTGGAAAGACGCTGAAAATTTTCGGCGAGATAAGAGTCGGTGGCGGGACAGTTAATGATATATTACTGACTAGAAATTGATTTTTTTTCAGTCGCTTCATAATATATGCCAAGGGTGGAGTGAGTCTAACATTGGCGAACTTCTTTATTTCTTGACAAAATAAATGACATTTGAGTGTCGTTTAGATATCACATTGATAAAATAAAAGATAATGTATCGCTATACTAACATACATGATATCACGTCGTTTCCCTGTCGGGGTAGGAGTAGAAGGCGGAGATCAATACTTTCCTATCGCGATACAAATCGTTCGCCTCTTCTATATCCATACAATTTATAATATAATATGAACACTACACACAAACATAACACTCTACACAAACAAACTACACACAAACATAACACTCTACACACAAACAAACTACACACAAACAAACTACACACAAACATAACACTCTACACACAAACATAACAAACTACACACAAGCATAACACTACACACAAACATAACACTAATGCCGAATGTGTCACTACTCGTATTATATATCGAAAGACATACAAAGATTGCTTTATAAAGGGTCTTTCAAATTGGCCGATTTTTTTATTCTATTTTTTTTAAATCTTGAATAAAACACACAATTTGCTTTGATTTAAAAAAACTTTTTATTGGTCATTGAAGTATAATGTATGACATTTAAACACAAAAAACAATATCCGCCAAATGTCCACCTGTTGCAGCTCCACAGATGTCCACTCTTTTGCCAAAATGTTCTATGACATTTTGGCAAAATTGCGGTTCTAGCTCACCAATAACGCGAATAATTTCGTCCCTCAGCTCAGGAATTGATCGGGGGTCATTCTTATAGACCTGGGTTTTCACGTAACCCCAGAGAAAATAGTCCAACGGTGTCCGATCACATGATATCGGTGGTCAATTAACATCACCGTTTTCGGAGATTACAATACGTAAAATAATTCTCAATTTGAACACGTCGTTGTATTGTATACGACTCCATTTTTATAAATGTCATACATTACACTTCTCAAACATCACAAGACCCAGACAAGTTTGCGACGCCATCTGTGTTTTATCCAAGAATTAAAAAAACCGATGAATTTGAAAGGCCCTTTAGTTCGTCTTCCTACGGTTAAGTTTACAGTGATTTTCTAACTAAATGTGTTTTACTAAACGTATAAAGATGCGGGAAGTTCCTAATGTAATGGTCGCAGCCATCGCTTTTCTATCATTACGCTCAACTTATTTTATCTTAAAGCAATATTTTAAATCTATCAATAATAGTGGGTTCAAATCCCGAGTAAGAGCTCCCTTGAGGAGAGTCCCTTGCAGACGCGAGAAAGTACTTGATCCAATGGCCGCAGCCACTCACTTCTTATTCTTCAACTCAATGAATCTCGAGATCAACCACTTTTGAAGAGAGTCTGTTCTCTAAACAGTGCTGTATACACTGTAATTTTTAATAATTATCATTCACTTTCTTATTCAACTCTTCCTGATTTTTTTTCCTTGCCTCAAAGTGTTCTGCTCAAAATATTTGAGTGGCGTGTGCAGCTTTAGGAAATATTTGAAAATAATTATTTTCGGGAAGTCAACCTCACATCACCTCCATCACTTTTCTATTCTTATACTCTAATTAATTTATTTTTAAGTAATATTTTAAATCCGTCAAATATAATATAATGTGTTTGAATCACGAGTTAGAGCACCCTTGAGGAGAGTTTGCTCTCTAAACGGCGCTGTATAAATTGTCTATTTGTTATTATTATACTTATTATTATAATTATTATTATTACTATCATCCCTATTATTATTATTATTTTAATTATTATTATTATTACCATTATTATTACTTTTATTATATTATTATTATTTTTATTATTATTATAACTATTATTATTATTATAATTATACACTTCCTCTTACGACTCTTATGATTACTTTAATTTTAACTTTTTATATTGTTAGGTTAGGTTAGTTGCTCTCTAAACGGCGCTGTATAAATTGTCTATTTATGAATATTAAACTTATTTTTATTTTATTTATTATTATTATTATTGATATTATTCCTTTTATTATTATTATAATTATTATTATTACTATTATTTTTATTATTATTATTATTCTTATTATAACTATTATTATTATTACTATTACTATTATTATTATTATTACACACTTCCTCTTACGACTCTTGTGATTAATCTGATTTTAACTTTTTATATCAATTATTTGTTTTATTTAATTAACGACACAACAGTGTCTTTATATAAAATCTGAACCCAGTATTTATTATCTTTATAATAACAAAGACATTATTTAAAATTATTTAATATGAATATTTATATTTAAATTCAATATATTTATGTATATTACATAATATAACGTAATTTAGCCAATTAGATTTACGTAACTGTGGAACACAGAACTAATTTTCTAATAAGTGTTAATTTTATCCAATCATTTTCCAAATAAAACTTACAATTTGAATTACAAATATTGTAATTTGTTTTATCAAACACTGTTTATTCCACTTTATATAACGGTATAGCCCTACCGGTTTCAAGGTTTCTCCCTCATCATCAGGGGAGCACAATACTACTGATAAATTAATATATTAATTATACTCGTAGTTAAGGTATTAACATTGTAGAGGTTTAAAGACATTGTAATTTGTTTAGTCATACACTGTTTATTCCACTTTATATAACGGTATAACCCTACCGGTTTCAAGGTTTTCACCTCATCATCAGATAAGCACAATACTACTGATAATTTAATATATTATTTATAGTTAAGGTATTAACACTGTGGAGGTTTAAAGACATTGTAATTTGTTTTATCAAACACTGTTAATTCCACTTTATATAACGGTATAACCCTACCGGTTTCAAGGTTTGTACCTCATCATCAGGGAAGCACAAGACTACTGATAATTTAATATATTATTTATAGTTAAGGTATTAACACTGTGGAGTTTCATGGTAAAGACATAGAAATTTGTTCAGTCAAACATTGTTTATTCCCCTTTATATAACGGTATAACCCTACCGGTTTCAAGGTTTTCACCTCATCATCAGGGAAGCACAATACTACTGATAATTTAATATTTTATTTATAGTTAAGGTATTAACACTGTGGAGTTTCATGGTAAAGACATAGAAATTTGTTCAGTCAAACATTGTTTATTCCCCTTTATATAACGGTATAACCCTACCGGTTTCAAGGTTTTCACCTCATCATCAGGGAAGCACAATACTACTGATAATTTAATATATTATTTATAGTTGAGGTATTAACACTGTGGAGGTTTAAAAACATAGAAATTTGTTACGCCAAACACTGTTTACTCCACTTTATGTAACAAGACTTCTCACGCGCAAACAAGAAAAACAAGGTTTTGTTTGCGCTCCCCTGATAAAGAGGTGAAAATCTTGAAACCGGTAGGGCTATAGAGTTACATAAAGTGAAATAAATAAATTACAATTTTTGATAAAAACAAATTACACTGTCTTTAATTTTGAAATTGTGTCGATCTAGTGTTAATACCTCCACAATGTTAATGCATAAACCTCTACGATGTTAATGCATAAACCTCCACAATGTTAATGCATAAACCTCCACAATGTTAATGCATAAACCTCCACAATGTTAATGCATAAACCTCCACAATGTTAATGCATAAACCTCCACAATGTTAATACCTTAACTATAAATAAGATACACATATGTTTCAAAACATGTTACATGAAAATATCAATGTATGATACAACAAGAAAAGTTCAAAAATTGTACATCGATAATTTTTCAATTCTTCCACAGTTTTTTTTTTTTTTTTTATATATTCCGGCAAATATTTTATATTATTTTCGCTAAGTGCCTGTTGTTACCTTACATATCTCCGTAGACGAAAAATATCTCGTACTAGTGAAACTGTATTTAAAAAAAATATCAGTCAATTGATAACCTTTGTTGAAATATTATAATTACCCAAATTCATCAATTTGTTTATATGATGCACATCTGTTTATACCAGCAGGTGCATCACGTGCAGGTGAGGTTATCTGTTGTACTGCTGAGACGGTGGTGCATCCCCTTGTAAACTGTCAAGTCATTGGATTATTCAATTTCCGATGATATGAGCCTATTTTTTTTTCACCTTTCTTTTAAAGCTCCACAAGGGAGCATAGGGAGGCCACCAGTTTTCTCCATTCAGATCAGTTTTGGGTTGTGTTGGTAATCTCACTCCACGACATCCCTAACGCTCTGACTTCCTTGTCATAGGAACGGTACACCGTGAGAGAGGGTCTTCTTCCAGGTCGTCGGGACTCCAATGGACAGAAAAACAGCGCCCTCCTCGGCCAACATCATGGACACTTTGTAGCAATGTTTATCTACTAAATATATACATAGCATCCCGACGTGCCCTTTGTGGGGTAGGCAGAGATGACAAATCTACCAAAAGTTCTATCCTACTTCACATTCTTATATCACGTCATTCACTTCTTTTGAAAAGACACGTCGTGAACACACATTATTTTTAACAAATCCTCTAATTTATTCTGAAATGGCTAATCATTGTCAAACGTGAAAAACACTTTTTTTATCGACGATGTCAACTTCTTGCATATCTTTTTGTAGTAACTGAAATAAATCAGACGAATTAGAGACCCTAGAAATATCCAAGTCAGTGCATTGAAATGAACATCTGGTAAATACATACATTCCCAAGATTATATGTGTGTGTATGTCCGTGCCAGTTCGAATGCAATTCAGTATATTTTTTGCTCCCCTGACGATGTGGTGAAAACCTTGAAACCGGTGGGTTATACCGTTATATTGAATTCAATTCAATTCACCCTTTAAAGCTCCACAAGGGAGCACAAGAGAGGCCACCAGTCTTCTCCAATCAGAGCGGTTTTGGGCGGTGTTGGTAATCTCCCTCCACGACATTCCTGACGCTCTGACTTCCTTATCATAGGAACGGTACACCGTGATAGAGGGTCTTCCAGGCCATCAGGATCCCAATGGACAGAAAAACATCGCTCTTCTCGGCCAACTATTATCGGGCATTCTCAGAAAATGTCCCAGCCAGGACCATCGCCTCTCCCAAATTACAGAGACGACAGACTCCTGCCGGGTGCGCCGGCGTACAGTGTCGTTTGTTATGTGGTCATACCACCTGATTCCCAATATCCTCCTGAGACACCTGTTTTCAATATTAAGCCTTGGTGTGCTGCCTATTGGACTACTCAATCTCTCTGGCCATAAGAACTTTAATGGGAAACTCTTTAGCAAAAATCTTATCTCTTCGCCCTGTGGCAAGCCCCGCACTTTTCAAGGTGTCGCGCTCATGGCAGATAAATGAAAAAAATCAGTTAAACAAATTAAATCGGTTTCAACAAAAGAACAATGCTGACGTTTCAGTGCCGAGGTCATGTTGCACTGCATTGTATGAATGCACAGTGGAGCGTGACAGAAAGCAGTGCTTATTGGATGAGTCCTGGCACAGTGCGGCCAACCGCAACTGACTACCGCATTTCTTGTTGAGTAGCATCATTTGAAGATATGATATACGAGTACATATAAACTTGTTGATAAGAGTAAAAATGTTAGAGAGATATCGAACGGCATGTAACGATAGGATACAAACTCAAACCGGACAGTATCAAAAACTGTAAAAAGATAGTCTACAACAGTATGTTGGTGCCAACTCCGATGTATAAGAGTGACATGTGGACGTAGAAAAATACTGATAGGAGACCAATACATTATATAGAAATGCGGGTACTGGGAGCATGCATGAGGTGACAATTCATAACAGAAAACGGAATGAAGTGATCAGGGATGAAAGTGAACTTAAGACTGTTGAGTAAGATGAAGAAGATCATTGTGAGATGGTTTGGACATGTGTAATGAATGAATTAAGAGAGGCCAACAAAACAAATGTATAGTGCAAATGCGAGTCTAAAGAGGGAAAGAAGAAGACCAAGGAAAGCATGAGTTATGAGGTGCATGGCCGCGCTGTAACGCAATGGACTTCCGTGCGGAAGGTCATCAGTTCGAACCCCACGCCATGCTACTCCCCTCGAATGACACAGGCTTTTTTTCCGCCTAGTATTCGGGGGTATAAGGATACTTATGACTTTGGTCATATCTATTCTTTAAAAAAGAAGTATGGTTGGATCAAGCGAATGGTATTCTGAATGTAGGAAACGCAGAAAGTCAGAGAAATCGTAGAAGTTGTATGTATGTATATGGAAGAGGCTAAAGATGTATTTGTCGCGATAGGAGAGTATGGCATTATGTCCTCTCTGCTAACCCTGATAAGGAAATGGCATGAAGGTATGTATGTATGTGTATGTTTCAGTAGCTTGGTCGTGTTGCACAATTTTTTATTAGTGAACAGTGGGGCGTAAAAGAAAGCATTTCTTATCGGATGAGTATTCACAGTGCGGCCAACCGCATCCGCCTACCGCGTTACATTTTAAGAACCATATTTCTTCTAAATTATATTAATTTGCGTTTTTTATTAAGTATTCTAGAAAACATTTGAGAGGTGCATGGTCGCGCGGTAGCACACTTGACTTCCGTGCTGAAGGTCGTCGGTTCGAACCCCGTACTGTGATACTCTCCTCGGACGACACAGGCACTATTTCCGCCTAGTGTTCGATGGCATAAGGATACCTATGACTTCGGTCATATCTATTATTATTAAAAAAACATTTTTTTCTCAGTTTTTATACAGAAAAAAAGTTTCACGCGTTTAACCGTAACAATTTAGTATGAGTGAACATTTTTTACACAGATCTACATACAGTACCCGTCGGTGAGTAATACACATCGGGCTTAAGAAAGAGACTGTCGGCCATAATCAGCTAACTTCGATTTTGTAGAGCGTCGTCTCATCGAGCAACCACACCCTAGAATGCTTGACAACAACTGACAAATCGCGACGGAACACGTGTATGAATGACAGAGACGACGCTCTACAAAGCCGAAGTTAGCCGATTATGGCAGACAGTCTTTCTTAACTTACTTACCGCCGGGTACTGTATTACTTTAATATAAGATAACAAAGGAGATGTCTTAGTATACAGTAATGTTGTACAATTTTGTATGAGTGGAAATTGGGACGTGACAGAAAGCATTTCTTATCAGATGAGTCCTGACACAATGCGGTTAACCGCAACCGCAAACCGGGTTTTATTTAGGAACCGTATTTCTTGGACACATCATTAATTAGCATATTTTTATGAAGTGTTCTAAAAAACACTGTTTTCCCAGTTTTTATACAGAAAAAACTTCACACATTTAACCTAAGGTCGCCCATTATTTAGTTTACATTTTTAACCCAGAGTCATCTATTTTCTTCAATATATGACAATAGAAATGTTTAATGTTAAGGTCATATTATACAGCAGAGATCAACAAACTACAGCCTGCGGGCCAAATCCGGCCCGTCGCTTCTTTTTGTACGGTCCGTAAACTAAAAATGTATTTTACAATTTCAAAGTACCCGTCATAACAGAACGTCCGACCACTGAGTTGACTTATAAAATACAACCATATGTGGCATTTCTATAGCTTCACATTCGATGCCCTCTGCTGTGACGCCTCGCAGTTATAATTCGGCAGCGTTTCTAGTGACAGTTATTTAAGTAGGCCTATCTATATAAATATCTTAGAGTTTGCCTCTTGGTGCACAGAGCCTAAAATATTTACTATTTGGTAATAAAAAAAATTGCCAACCGTTGTTGTACATAATTAGATGATTCCATTCCGAAATCGCGTATGTATCGCTGTCTCTTTTTGTACGATCCGCAAGTTAAGTATGAATTTTACAATTTCAAAATACGCGTCATAAAGAAACGGCCGACCGTCGAGTTGAGGAGTTGCGAGATACGACTGTATGTGATACTCGTATAGCTTCACATTCGGTAGCCTCTGCTGTGACGACACGCAGTTATAATTCGGCAGAATTTTCAGCGCCAGTTATTTAAGTGGACCTTCCTATATAAATATCCTCGTGTTTGCCTCTTGACCCGCAGAGTCTAAACTATTAACTACTTGACCCTTAACGAAAAATGTTTGCATTAAGCTGTTGTACAGTATTATACGAGTGGGTATTGGGGCGTGATTGAAAGCATTTCTTGTCAGATGAGTCCTGACAGAATGCGGCCAACCGCAACCGCCCACCCCATTATATTTTAGGAACCATATTTCTTGGACTTGGTATTTGTTTATGGCGTATTCTAGAAAACATTGATATTTCTTGGATTCTATAAAGAAAAAAATCATACAAATTGTGACCACACGACCAAGAACGATTTACTTAATTCACATTTTGTACTCAAATTCACGTATTCGCTTCAATATAGGATAACAATGGAGATGTTTCAGTGGCGAGGTCATGTCGTACAGTATTGTATGAATGCACAGTGGAGCGTAACAGAAAGCGGCGCATATTGAACGAGTCCTGTTACAGTGCGGCCAACCGCAACGGCGAGCCGCATTACTTAATTCGACCATAATTTATGAACATTTTTACTTTTTCTTTTCCATATTCTCGTCTTGTAATCGAGGATTCCCTCACAATTCAAACGTCAATATAGTTGGAACACGAAGCTGTGCTGTGGAATTAAGTTTTTTTTCTTTCATTCTCATATTTAAAAGGTTACTCTAGAGGCGTGAATTAGAATTTAAGAGGTTACTTTAGAGGCGTGAATTTCGGGCGTTTTTTTCAGACTTAATAAAAAAAAACTAAAAACATGTTTCGTGTGCATTTTTTAAGTTTGTTTATTGATGATTTGAGAACATAAAAAAATTTTTTTGAAAAAAAATATTTAAAATTCAAGATGTTATCAGCTGTTATACTCGTATATTGTAAAAAAAAAGGGGGTAAGAAATAATGTTGTTATAGTTGGTACCAAAAAAAAAATTTATCCCTTTTTTTCAAAATATTTTAAAAGTAGTTAAAAATACTTTTGAATTTTTCAAGGTAGGAACGATATAAAAATATTTATAAAAGTTTAATATCAAATTTAAAGGCAATCGGTTGAATATAACTTGAGATTTTATGTCGACCAGGTCGAAAAAAGTAGTTTCGAGAAAAACGCATTTAAAGTTTTGAGATTATTGTCCGAGTCATTCCGGTGCGGCGTAATTGCTGCCTCATTTATAGCTATAACTTCGTAAATATTAGGAATTTGACATTTGTATTTTGAGAAAATATTCTTAAAGGTCCAAACTTTAAAAATATGCAAAAAAAAAATCAAATTTCTTGAGTTGAATACCCCCTTAAGTGAGGGACAACGGAAATCGAACCCGCAACTTCTGGAATGTAAGTCAAGAATCTTATCAACTAAGCGATGGCGGTCACCGAAGGGTCCCCGTCTGATAGGAACTCGTCTGGTAACAATTATCTCACGCGTAAGAAGTTGTTTGAAGTTGAATTTCCTGGAGAGACCGCATCACAAATGAAGAGGTTCTCCAACGAATCGAAGGAGGAAGGCACCTGCTCAGGATCCTGTCCGAAAGGCGTGCAAGATGGATCGGTCATATAATACGACAAGAGGGCCTCTTGCATGCCATAATGGAGGGTATGACCGAGGGGACAAACTCTAGGGGACGTCCACGCCGAGAGTACCTGGAGGACCTGTTGGTGGACGTGCGCTGCTCAACATATACAGACTTAAAGAGAGCCGCACAGGACAGGGGGGAATGAAGGAGAAGAGTTCAAATTGCTGCAAACCAGTCTTAGGACTGCAACCACGGAAAGGAAGAAGTTGTTCAGTAATAATTTTTACCAACTTTGAAGTCCTACTACAATGTGACCAAACAAACGAAACGAAAATGGAAAAAATGAACACATCCGAAACTGTTATTTCAAGTCACAAGCAGCCTTCGATTGTCGGCCAATAAACTAGCTGTCAATCCGTTACAGTAGAACTTGTATCCACTTTATTTGTTCCTCTTTGTTTGGCTTCCCAAGTGTAGACAGGAAGTCTACGTTTGTCAGTCGCAGATACTCTGACAGGGATCGGCAAACTTAAGAACCTTACGTAGTAATTATATGATGGCATCGTCATTACTATCGCGAATTTATCAAAATAAAAATATAGGTGTAATTGTCTTACACATTATATTACCACATAAAAAATCACAAAAAATATGTAAAAGGTAGATCATTTTTTTCATTTTCGTTGTATACAGCACAAGCTGGCTTGCTTATTGCCATGTGGCAATTTCCCCCAACCAACCAAATAGATCACATATCTTCATACCAGAAGGCATTGAACTGGTTGAATGTTAGAAATAGACGCCAAATTCACATACTGTATCTATTGTATAATATCCTTAACTATCTCGCTACCACCTCTTATGTCGCCGAAATTTTTCAGCGTCTTTCCAATCATGGATTAGCGCTACGCTCAAACAGAGATTGTTTATTGGGTTTTTCAGTTTCCCGCTCCACTTTTTTTACGTCTTCCTTTACTGTCCATGCAGTGAGACTCTGGAATCAGTTACAAACCAATATAAGGCTCGCTCCGTCCTTAGCATGCTTTAAAAAGTGACTGAAAAAACTCTTGATTTATGATCAGTAAAATAACACGTTTCATTCCTGATTTTTCTTTTCCTTTCCTCTCCGCCATCCCTTCCTTTTCCTTTGATTGACGATATCTCACTTTATGTGAAAAATAATGTACGGGTGATTGTCTGTCTTTGTGGGGTTCGTGGGCATATGCTCACGTATGTGTTTATAGATTTCGTGAGGATGGATAGTCATTTGAATGATTTATGAGACCATGTATCTTGCTTCATTTACTTTTGTCAGGCTGGTTGAAAGAGACTGCCGCCTGGAAATAAGCCCGCTAGATTGTATTTGCAATTAAAGTGTTAAATTAATAGATATTAATGAAACGTTAACTGACCACCAGACTGGAACGCCTTTTTTTTTAAATCAGGCTTCCGTTGAGAATCGAACCCGCAACCCTTGAGTTGGGAAACAGGTGGCATACTAACTGGAACAGAGTTTATATCTTATAACGCGTCAATATTTATTAAATTTTTCGGGCAAAGATTATATATACGAGTATATCTGTCCCTTTTGACATTCGTTCGGGCAAAGATTATACATATACTCGTATAGTATATCTGTCACTTTTGACATTCGTTCGGGCAAATATTATACATATACTCGTATATCTATCACTTTTGACATATATCTGTCACTTTTGACATTCGTTCGGGCAAAGACTATACATGTACTCGTATATCAGTCACTTTTGACATACTCGTATATCTGTCACTTTTGACATTCGTTCGGGCAAAGATTATACATATACTCGTATATCAGTCACTTTTGACATACTCGTATATCTGTCACTTTTGACATTCGTTCGGGCAAAGATTATACATATTCTCGTGTATCTGTCACTTTTGACATATATCTGTCACTTTTGACATTCGTTAATTTTTGTTTTTTTTTAATTTTATTTTGTATCGCGATCAAAAGTTTGCTAACCCCTGCCGTACGCGATTAAATTTTCAATTTGGTATGCTTTGATGACGGTTCGTTTTTTCTTCCGTAATTTAGTAAATAATTTCAAAAGACAAAGTGGACGTTTTAGATTTATAGCCAGTATTATAGAGTCGGCAAAAAAATTCAACTTAAACTCCAGATTTTTTAATGTATGACTCCAATCCCAATTATTTATAGTACATACTACCTTGATCAAAAAGTTTTAGGACAGGCCACCGTGTGGCGCTGTCAGTCACCCGATTGGAATTCTTTTTTTTTTGTTGTTATGTTACCACATCTATCATTGACACTTCCCTCTAAATTTCAGCGTCATAGCTTGACATTTGTAAAAGTTACGCTGTACTGAGTACATCTACCTTTGTGCGTGTTTTCGATTTTTTACAAGTTTGAAAATGGTATCAACTGTGCATCAACGAGTTAGCATTAAATTTTGTGTGAAAAACGGATTTAACGGTCCGTAGACCTTGGAAATGTTGGAGAAGTGTTTTTCGGTGACACGAACGCTTCAGAAGTGGTCGTGAGTCGGTCGAGGATGACGAACGCAGTAGCAATCGAAAACTAATGAAAACATTGATAAAATCAAAGAAATGTTGGCCGAAAACCGCAAATTGGCCATCAGAGAGCTGGCAGATGACTTGAACATCGCTTATGGATCCACTCAAGACATTTTGTTTAGTGATTTGGGTCTCAGACGTGTCGCTGCAAAACTGGTGCCGAAAGACCTCAATTTCATGCAAAAAAGGACCGCGTTGAAATCGCGAAAGACATGATTTCCATGAGTTTTTGACCAAAAACTACACGACTACTATCCAGCAGCCTTTGAATTCACCTGATCTGGTTTGAATTCACCTGATTCCCTGCAACTTTTTCTTGTTCAACCGACTTAAAAAACCGCTTCGCGGAACGCGTTACAGCACCCGAGAGGATGTCATGAAAAAATCGAAGACGACTCTGAGGACATACCGAAAATTGAGTACCAGCGGTGTTTCGAGGATTGGATCAAGCGCTGGCGTAAGTGCGTTGCAGTCGATGGGGAGTACTTTGAAGGAGACCATATCGATTTTGATGAATAAACTTATATTTTCGATTTTATGAATAAAGTCCTAAAACTTTTTGATCAAAGTTGATATTACTAACCATTTGTTATACTTAATTACGTGGCGTAACTACTTAAATATAGTTTTTTTAGACATAATGTCTGCCTCCATCATAGTACACGCTATTTGTACTAGATAGTACATAGTTCATTACATCATGTATCTATAGTACTGAAATTCTTGGATGGGTCCTGTGGCGTTTTAAACGTCATGTCTCAAAGGGATGGGGTAAAATCATGTTTTTTTTTTACAATTTTTTTTTATAAATCGAAAAATTGTTTTTCTCTAAATTGACGTTTTTATTCCTAATTCTCATTATACTGACTTTCTAATGTATTGTATGTATCTATCTTTGAATAGGCCAAGATCCACTATGAATTAATACTAATTACGAACATTTAATTTTAGGTATAAAAAAATAAAAAAATACAATTATCGTATACCCCATCCCTAACCAATGCAGACTAACGTAGTGACTTTTGACAAACGTCACCAAATATTATTTGATTTTAACAAACTGCCACATTTTTGCTAATTTGTAACAAGATGTATTAATTTGTCATTATTGTTAGTTTTATGTAATGTATTTACCTAAATAACTTGCTATTTATTAGAATCGAAGCTTATATTAAAGTTGATAAAATAATTGAAATTACTGAACGTCATTACAAGGTTGTATTGGGGCAAATTTGTGAACTGTCACAGGATTCATCCTAGAATTTCCGAAGTATAGTAAGTAAATTTAAAGTCGACGTTGATTTTAGAATAACATCTCCCAGTTCCGACTTCACGAAGAACCAACTGACTACATGAATTCGACTCCTGAGTTCGACTCTAAAGCTCTGTTTATAACCAATTTTCTTTTATAATACTTGATGTATTCAACTTTATTTGGAATATGAGGTGTTAACTGTCAGACTTGGCTTGAAATCTGATTAGTTTAGTGCCAAATTTGGCTTGAAATCTGATGAGTTTAATGCCAAATTTGGCTTGAAATCTGATGAGTTTAGTGCCAAATTTGGCTTGAAATCTGATTAGTTTAATGCCAAATGTGACTTGAAATCTGATGATGATATGTTTAATGCCAAACTTGGCTTGATTTCTGATGAATTAAATGCCAAATTTGGCTTAAAATCTGATTAGTTTAATGTCAAATGTGACTTGAAATTTGATGATGAGTTTAATGCCAAATTTGGTTTGAAATCTGATTAGTTTAGTGCCAAATTTGGCTTGAAATCTGATGAGTTTAATGCCAAATTTGGCTTGAAATCTGATGAGTTTAGTGCCAAATTTGGCTTGAAATCTGATTAGTTTAATGCCAAACGTGACTTGAAATCTGATGATGATAAGTTTAATGCCAAACTTGGCTTGATTTCTGATGACTTAAATGCCAAATTTGGCTTAAAATCTGATTAGTTTAATGTCAAATGTGACTTGAAATTTGATGATGAGTTTAATGCCAAATTTGGTTTGAAATCTGATTAGTTTAGTGCCAAATTTGGCTTGAAATCTGGTGAGTTTAATGCCAAATTTGGCTTGAAATCTGATGAGTTTAGTGCCAAATTTGGCTTGAAATCTGATTAGTTTAATGCCAAATGTGACTTGAAATCTGATGATGATAAGTTTAATGCCAAACTTGGCTTGATTTCTGATGAATTAAATGCCAAATTTGGCTTAAAATCTGATTAGTTTAATGTCGAATGTGACTTGAAATTTGATGATGAGTTTAATGCCAAATTTGGCTTGAAATCTGATTAGTTTAATGCCAAATGTGACTTGAAATCTGATGATCATAAGTTTAATGCCAAACTTGGCTTGATTTCTGATGAATTAAATGCCAAATTTGGCTTAAAATCTGATTAGTTTAATGTCAAATGTGACTTGAAATTTGATGATGAGTTTAATGCCAAACTTGGCTTGAAATCTGACGAGTTTAGTGCCAAATTCGGTTTGAATTCTATAATCCATACTCATTCTCCTAGATTTCGTAACATTTATTCTCAGATACTTATTTTACAATTCACTTACTATATTTAATAACTCATACTCATTCTCCATAAATAGAATTTCGTGATATTCATCCTCGGATACTTGTTTTACAATTCACTTACAATATTCTGTAATTCACACTCATTCTCCATAATATTGGATTTCGTAACTTTCATTCTCAGACATTTCTCTTAGAATTCAAATACTATATTCTGTAATTCACTGTCATTTTTAACTTTATACTCGCACATATTTATAAATTTTAATTCCTCGCGGTGGAATTAATTTACTCATGGTAAAATGGAGCGAACGTTATCAGTAAAACATGTTGCTGCGTTGATAAGGCGATTAGTGATATAGCGATAAGGAATATGTTGATAACACAATTGCAATCAATTCCAACACTTTGGGTTAAAAAGTAAAAAGATAAACATTTTGATTTTCAGAACTAACCGGCCACGGAGGTGATATCATACTTTGTTATTTCTAAAACATCTTACATTATGCAATATAATAAAAACATACATCATACCAGACATACATGAAACCAAACATACATCAAACCAGATATTTGTCAAACCAGACATACATCAAACCAAACATACATCATACCAGATATTTGTCAAACCAGACATACATCAAACCAAACATACATCATACCAGATATACATCAAACCAGACATACATCAAACCAGACATACATCAAACCAGACATACATCATACCAGACATACATCAAACCAGACATACATCAAACCAGACATACATCAAACAAGACATACATCATACCAGACATACATCATACCAGATATACATCAAACCAGACATACATCAAACCAGACATACATCAAACCAGACATACATCAAACCAGATATTCGTCAAACCAGACATACATCATACCAGACATACATCAAACCAGACACATCAAACCAAACATACATCAAACCAGACATATATCATACCAGACATATGGTACATCAAACCAGACATACATCAAACCAGACATACATCAAACCAGACATACATCAAAGCAGACATACATCAAACCAGACATATATCATACCAGACATATGGTACATCAAACCAGACATACATCAAACCAGATATTCGTCAAACCAGACATACATCAAACCAGACATACATCAAACCAGACATACATCAAACCAGACATACATCAAACCAGACATACTTCAAACCAGACATACATCAAACCAGACATACATCAAACCAGATATTTGTCAAACCAGACATACATCAAACCAAACATACATCATACCAGACATACATCAAACCAAACATACATCATACCAGATATACATCAAACCAGACATACATCAAACCAGACATACATCATACCAGACATACATCAAACCAGACATACATCAAACCAGACATACATCAAACAAGACATACATCATACCAGACATACATCATACCAGATATACATCAAACCAGACATACATCAAACCAGACATACATCAAACCAGACATACATCAAACCAGATATTCGTCAAACCAGACATACATCATACCAGACATACATCAAACCAGACACATCAAACCAAACATACATCAAACCAGACATATATCATACCAGACATATGGTACATCAAACCAGACATACATCAAACCAGACATACATCAAACCAGACATACATCAAACCAGACATACATCAAAGCAGACATACATCAAACCAGACATATATCATACCAGACATATGGTACATCAAACCAGACATACATCAAACCAGATATTCGTCAAACCAGACATACATCAAACCAGACATACATCAAACCAGACATACATCAAACCAGACATACATCAAACCAGACATACTTCAAACCAGACATACATCAAACCAGACATACATCAAACCAGATATTTGTCAAACCAGACATATAGTACATCAAACCAGACATACATCAAACCAGATATTCGTCAAACCAGACATACATCATACCAGACATACATCAAACCAGACATACATCAAACCAGACATACATCTAACCAGACATACATCTAACCAGACATACATCAAACTAGACATACATCCAATCAGATATTCGTCAAACCAGACATACATCATACCAGACATACATCATACCAGACATACATCAAACCAGGCATACATCAAACCAGACATACATCAAACCAGGCATACATCAAACCAGACATACATCAAACCAGACATACATCAAACCAGACATACATCAAACCAGACATACATCAAACCAGACATATATCAAACCAGATATACGTCAAACCAGACATACATCAAACCAGATATATATCATACCAGACATATGGTACATCAAACCAGACATACACATATATTAAGAATTCAAAGTTTTTTTTAAATAGGCAATCTACCCAAACTATTATAGAATGACTTGTGCCACCAAAAATCCAAAGTTATGATGATAGAAAACTTGTTATAACACTCGACTTTCACCCGGGAGTTTCGGGTTCGATGACGCTCTTCAGCATGTCCGAATTACCGATTCGGATGGTTGTTCAAAATTTATATAGATTCATCTGTGAAGGGACTATATAAGTCAATTGGTGGCATACAATTGTCGAATGGGAATATATAAGAATGGTAATGTTGGCAGAGAGTGGAGATGAATTGCAGAGTTTGATAAGTGAATTGTATGAGAGATGCTAAGAGAAAGATATGAAAATGAATGTTGCAAAATTCAAGTAACGGTGATAGAAAAGTGTGAAAGGAAAAGTAAATGCGATATATTGGTGAGTAATGAAAGATTGGACCAAGTTGAGGAATTCTGCTGTTTGAGTAGTATTTTCTAACATGATGGAATAGTCGAACGTCGTATAGCGATAGGAAACAAAGTCTATGGGGCACAAAAACTGACATGCGTTAACCTAATATACTACCTTGATCAAAAAGTTTTAGGACTTTATTCATAAAATCGAAAATACAAGTTTATTCATCAAAATCTATATGGTCCCCTTCAAAGTACTCCCCACCGACTGCAACGCACTTACGCCAGCGCTTGATCCAATCCTCGAAACACCGCTGGTACTCAATTTTCGGAATGTCCATCAGAGCCGTCTTCGATTTTTTTATGACATCCTCTCGGGTGCTGTAATGCGTTCCGTGAAGCGGTTTTTTAAGTTGTTTGAACAGGAAAAAGTCACAGGGAGCCAGATCAGGTGAGTTCGAAGGCTGCTGGATAGTATTCGTGTTGTTTTTGGTCAAAAACTCATGGAAATCATGTATTTCGCTATTTCAATACGGTTCTCTTTTTGCATGAAACTGAGGTCTTTCGGCACCAGTTTTGCAGCGACACGTCTGAGGCCCAAATCCTTAACTAAAATGTCTCGAGCGGATCCATAAGCGATGTCCAAGTCCTCTGCCAGCTCTCTGATGGTCAATTTGCGGTTTTCGGCCAACATTTCTTTGATTTTATCGATGTTTTTATCGGTTTTCGATTGCTACTGCGTTCGTCATCCTTGACAGACTCACGACCACTTCTGAAGCGTTCGTGTCACCGAAAAACACTTCTCCAACATTTCCAAGGTCTGCGGACCGTTAAATCCGTTTTTCACACCAAATTTAATGCAAACTCGTTGATGCACAGTTGATGCCATTTTCAAACTTGTAAAAAATCGAAAACACGCACAAAGGTAGATGTACTCAATACAGCGTAACTTTTACAAATGTCAAGCTATGACGCTGAAATTTAGAAGGAAGTGTCAATGATAGATGTGATAACCTAACAAAAGAATTCCAATCTCGTGACTGACAGCGCCACACGGTGGCCGGTCATAAAACTTTTTGATCAAGGTAGTATATCACTTCATTCCGTATTCGTTTTTGTAACTGAAACTAAACGTTTAAATTTGTGGAGCAGTGTAATTTTATGTAAAAATAAGTCAAAATGACTCGTGTAATAATTAAATAATTACCTGTTTTGAATAAAATTTAAATACGATATCCATAAAGTGTTGAAGATTAACCGTGTACGGAGATGACCGTGACGTGTGGAACGTTGTCTATGATTAGGAATATAAAATAACTATAATTACATTAATTATCTATGGCATAAAAAAATCACGAAGATTATTTTTTAATGACAGAATAATAATAAAACGAGGCATTTTATTGTTTTATACTTTACCTAAATAAAACCCGATATACACGATGTTATACGTAGTAAGGTCCAAAAGTTTTCCTTCTAAGGATATAAAAATGGTGATTTTTCAATATTGCCGGGAAACTTATTGCTGTTGCTGGGAAGACTTTGCATGATCATGTAAGGAACACCACAATCCGAGAGGTCTGTGAGGTCCAAGATGTGGTCAGATGGGGACGACAGCGTCGACGATACTGGTACCAACATGTACAGAGAATGAATTCCACAAGAATTCCATACATAGCTCTGCATGGGGTGCCGGATGGACGGCGTCCACCAGGGAGACCCCCGAAACGATGGAGAGATAGCTGGAGCTCAGCATCACAGGAGGACAATCCTGCAGTAACAGACTCTTGAGTCTATAGAAAGTTTAAGAAGAAGATTTTTTAATATAGTTCAATACATTGCAATTTGTTTAATCAAACACTGTTTATTCCACTTTATATAACGATATAAACCTACCGGTTTTAAGGTTTCCCCCTCATCATCAGGGAAGCATAATCAATACTGTTTATAAATAATTTGTCTTTGTCCAAATAAATTGATTGAATTGTATGCATGGATTTGCGTTGTTGTGTTGTTCGACTTGTACTGTTTTTTTTCCTTTAATTATTTGTACAATTCTAGCATTACAAGACTGCACAGATTGGTAATCAATATAGGCATTTTATGGATTTTCATATGGCTTTGGCTACTTACAGCAGTAAAGTAAAGAACTTGTTCTTTTCGGGGATGAATTGATTGAATTGTATGCATAGATTTAATTTGTTGTGTTCGACTTGCACTGTTTCTTTTTCCTTTAATTATTTGTACAATTCTACCATTACAAAACTGCGTAGATTAATAATCAATATGGGCAATATATGGATTTTTATATGGCTTTGTCTACGTACAGAAGTAAAGTTAAGAATTTGTTCTTGCCGGAATACATTGATTGAATTGTATGTATGGATTTAATTTGTTGTTTTGTTCGACTTGTACTGTTTTTTTTTTCTTTAATTATTTGTACGATTCTAGCATTACAAGACTGCACCGAATGGTAATCAATATAGGCATTGTATGGATTTTCATATAGCTTTGACTACTTACAGGAGTAAAGTGAGAAGTTGTTCTTGCCGGAATACATTGATTAAATTGTATGTATGGATTTAATTTGTTGTTTTGTTCGACTTGTACTGTTTTTTTTTTCTTTAATTATTTGTACAATTCTAGCATTACAAGACTGCACCTATTGGTAATCAATATAGGCATTGTATGGATTTTCATGTGGCTTTGACTACTTACAGGAGTAAAGTGAGAAGTTGTTCTTGTCGGGATGAATTGATTGAATTGTATGTATGAATTTGCTTTGTTATGTTGTTCGACGTGTACTGTTTTTTTCCTAATTATTATTTGAACAATTCTAGCATTACAAGACTCCACAGATTGGTGATGAATAAAGGCATTATATGGTTTTCATATGGCTTTGGCTACTTACAGGAGTAAAGTGAGAAGTTGTTCTTGCCGGGATGAATTGATTGAATTGTATGTATAGATTTGCTTTGTTATGTTGTTCGACGTGTACTGTTTTTCCCCCAATTAGTATTTTAACAATTCTAGCATAACAAGACTCCACAGATTAGTAATCAATATAGGCATTATATGGTTTTCATATGGCTTTGGCTACTTACAGGAGTAAAGTGAGAAGTTGTTCTTGCCGGGATGAATTGATTGAATTGTATGTATTGATTTGCTTTGTTATGTTGTTCGACGTGTACTGTTTTTCCCCCAATTAGTATTTTAACAATTCTAGCATAACAAGACTCCACAGATTGGTGATGAATAAAGGCATTATTTGGTTTTCATATGGATTTGACTACTTACAGGAGTAAGGTGAGAAGTTGTTCTTGCCGGGATGAATTGATTGAATTGTATGTATAGATTTGCTTTGTTATGTTGTTCGACGTGTACTGTTTTTCCCCCAATTAGTATTTTAACAATTCTAGCATAACAAGACTCCACAGATTAGTAATCAATATAGGCATTATATGGTTTTCATATGGCTTTGACTACTTACAGGAGTAAAGTGAGAAGTTGTTCTTGTCGGGATGAATTGATTGAATTGTATATATGAATTTGCTTTGTTATGTTGTTCGACGTGTACTGTTTTTTTCCTAATTATAATTTGAACAATTCTAGCATTACAAGACTTCACAGATCGGTAATCAATATAGGCATTATATGGTTTTCATATGGTTTTGCCTACTTACAACAGAAAAGTAAAGAACTTGTTCTTTTCGGGATGAATTGATTGAATTGTATGTATGGATTTAATGTGTTGTGTTGTTCGACTTGTACTGTTGTGCAACACTGCGCACATGTCAATGTTAAATTTATAAGTCTTTTTTTTTTAAGTTCCTTATAGGTCCACTCGGGGTTAAATAAATAATTTACGGTTTGTTTTAATTTCTTAAGGGGTGGTTTGGACTCGATGACCCCTCATCGCAAACGCACCTGAAATATGCAATAAGCTTTATAACGTGAGGTATGCAAAGGTGTCGAGATAATCGGCTCAGCAGTGGCAATCTTATTATGCTATATGCGGGGAAACTCTACCGTGTCGTGCTATATCTGCCACTACAATCTTCGATGTAACGATACCATCAAATCGTAAAAAAGATAATTTGATCGTTTAAATACTACACATACACTAAACTACACCTAAAGCTGAATACGTCACTACCACATATCATAAGATTTACAAAGGTTTATTTGTAGTCCGTCGTCCTATGGTAAGTTTTCTGTGGGCTTCTACAGCAAATATGTTTTTTTTCTGACCATATGAAGATGCGGAGAAGTACCTAATATAATGGCCGCAACCATCACCTTCCTATTATTATTACACTTAGGTGTTTTATTCGAAAGTGACCTTTCGTTTGATTTGCAAATCAAATCAATCTGCAATAAAGCAAATAAGATACTTGGGTTTGTGATTCGTATCAACAAATTATTCACAGATACCTACGTACTCAGGATCATAATATAAACAGCCCAAAGCCCGTACGACGGTTGTCGCCAAAAAAAGAATACGAGAATTGAATTTTGAATACAAGAGAGCGAGATAGGAATACTTGGATTCTCTCCGAAAGTAATTCGAAATTTGAATATCGGTGGGTCCGTGATACTGAACGAATTTTAAATACCTAAACTTTCTGTGAAAGTACTGGCAACCTGCTGGGCTGGTTGAACTCCAGACCTTTAGCCACTTATTTATTGCACTGCGAGTCATTTTTCTTCTCCCGTGATGTTGATGTGAGAGTATATCTTGAATGAAAATTTGCTAAACAGATGGATTGGTTGGGTGTAGAGGTAGCATTGAATACCCACCGTATTCCCTAAACCTCACGCCAATGAACTTTTGTTAATGTAGACTCATCAAGAATAAAGTAAATGGTACAACAGTTAATGAATTGAAAGCAACCATTGACAGAGAATGCGGCCAAATACCAAAAGTAGTGGATCTTGAAGTTTGTGATGCAGTGCAGACAGAAAAGCTGGGCGTAAAGGTAGCATTGAATGAATACTCACCGCACTCGCTAAACCTCACGCCAATGATTTTTTTTTAATGTAGACTCATCAAGAATAAAGTAAATGGTACAACAGTCAATGAATTGAGAGCAACCATTGACAGAGAATGCGGCCAAATATCAAAAGTAATGGATCTTGAAGTTTATGACGCAGTGCAGACAGAAAAGCCATAATTAGGGACACCCTGTATATTATGCACAGCGAGTCACTTTCCTTCTCCCGTGATTTCAGACCTTAAGTCCGTCGTCTACTAGTATTATTTTCACAATCAAATGTGTCGCCACCGGAGAATGAGTCCCTTTGTGTAGTTTCTTCTTTGTCACAACGTGAAGTCACGTTGATGTGTAGATCGCGCTGGATGAGGACTTATTTTGTCCCCCATAACAGCGTGAGTTGATATAAGATCAAACTGAACTGAATTGTGATGTAAATCAAGGATTAATTCAATGCCATTGAATCTGGATGAACCGTCATATTTCAAACCCTAGAATAAATTAGATTTGATCTGGGATAACCGGAAATGCGGAAAATGGGCACGTATCAACTCGCTCCAGTGAACCCGACAACATTATTTGAGACTATCTTAAGCGAAACGTCACAAAAATCGATATTGAACTGTATACAGGACGAAACTCTGTTGTAAAATCGCTGATAAGGTCTGTTGACGTAAAATGAACTTAGAAACAAGTGTGTTCTTGAATGAAAGAAGTATTGAATCTAGTTGTTGTCAGTGACTGCTGGTCTCGAGATGCGTTGGTGCGCTGAGCACCAACGCACCTCGAGACGCTGAACTAATATGAAATTTCGCTGTCTCACGGTTTACTGTGTCTCTGTCTGCCCTATATGAATTAGCGTTTTCGTCCGGTGCGTATTGGAGATCGCTCCGGTAGTATTGGCAAACTTGGCCGGTCTATTTGAAAGGAAATTTTTTTCAATTGTTTTGAATTTTCACTTAAATAAAAATCGTCGTACTATTTGTCAGTATTCTAATGCATATTAAATCTATACAAATATTTAACATTTTTGTAAGTAATGTTTGCGAACATATAATTTAATTATTGCGAATTATTTCTCCGGTTCAGCGCACCAACGCACCTTTAGACCAGCCGCCGCTGATTGTGGGGATATACACAACTCACAACACATGCTGGGTTGTCCGAACATAGGAACTGCAGGACTTGATTGATACGACTAATAGGGTTATGGGATATCTGCTGCCCCTGGAAGTTGGGAACAACTGGCATAATTCATGGTCCAGGTACAGATTTTATCCTCAGTAAGATACAGGCAAAAGCCTAGTGACACAATAAATGAAAGGCAACGAACCCAGATTCATTAAAATTGTGTGTCCGACTTAAATTATAGTACCAGGCGGTAAGTAATATACTTTGGGCTTAATATAGAGACTGTCGGCCATAATCTGCTAACTTCGGCTTTGTAGAGCGTCGTCTATGTACTTTGAAGTGGACGCGACCACACCATAGAACGCTTGACAACGACTGACAAATCGTGACGGAACACGTGAATGAATTCGCGTCGCGATTTGTCAGTTGTTGTCAAGCGTTCTAGGGACAGAGACGACGCTCTACAAAGCCGAAGTTACAATAGTTTCATATTTCTCAGAAAGATGTCGTTAGGACAAAATATTCGTTGCTTACTTTATTATTAACGTGCTGAATGTATACTACAAACCCGAAGTTAGCCGATTATGACCAACAGTCTCTTTCTTAAGCCCGATATGTATTACTTACCGCCGGGTACTGTACCTGTTGTTTTTTCACAAATTGTGTATATTTCTTGTCATGTGTAAAATAAATAAAAATACGGAAAGTGAGTGAGTGATTTATTCAGAAAGAAAAAGAAAAGGTTAGTTATATAGCACCGTTTAGAGAGCAAACTCTCCTCAAGGCTGCTCTAACTCGGGACTCGAACCCACTATTATTGACAGATTAAAAGTATTATAAAATAATACTTTGCGTGGTCGTGTAAAGAACACCACAATCCGAGAATTGCTGGGAAGACTTTGCGTGATCGTGTAAGGAACACCACAATCCGAAAGGTCTGTGAGGTCCAAGATGTGGTCAGATGGGGACGACAGCGTCGACGATACTGGTACCAACATGTACAGAGAATGAATTCCACAAGAATTCCATACATAGCTCTGCATGGGGTGCCGGATGGACGGTGTCCGTCAGGGAGACCCCCGAAACGATGGAGAGATAGCTGGAGCTCAGCATCACAGGACAATCCTGCAGTAACAGACTCTTGAGAGTCTACAGAAAGTTTAAGAAGATAAAATAAATATGTATAAATCGAGTGTACGTATAGAAAGACGGCGGCTGCGGCCATTTAGATTAGGTTAGGTTAGGTTACGTTAGGTTACGTTAGGTTAGGTTAGGATAGATTAGGTTTTTTTTTTTTTTGAAGAGTTGTGCTAATGGGCAACCTGGCTTATGACGCACCAGGTTTATAACCCCGGGATTGTGTTTGGACTCTCTGAAGTGGTTCTATGGAGACCCACTTCTTTGCCTGTGCCCTCAGTGCATACCCCAAAAGTGTTTATTATTTATTGCTCTGTATATGTTCTATATGTTTCGAATGTTCAGTGTTTGGATAGGACAAGGAATGCGTCCGTGCACGACTTTATTGGAAGCGCCCCGGCATTTATTTGCCTTACAACAGGAGAAATCACGGTAAACTCCGTCGGGACGCGGCTGAAGGCCCTTCAAAGAGACCTGCTCTTTGGCATTCTTCCCTTGTTACAGTGTATTAGGTTAGGTTAGGATAGGTTAGGTTTGGATAGATTAGGTTAGGTTAGGTTAGGATAGGTTAGGTTAGGTTTGATCAGGTTAGGTTAGGTTAGATTAGATTAGGTTAGGTTAGGTTAGACCCTCGATCTGCATATGTTTAAAAAAACTTATTTTGTGCGCAGAAAACTTACCATGGGAGATGATGGACTGACTACAAAGAAACTTTATTAATATTTCGATTAAACTCACATTCATCCCATATCACTTTATTTTTATTCTACAAGTATCATTCTTTGTTACCTTATAAATTCTTTTTTAAATTTTATTATGTGGTATTTAACCCTTACGGGCACAGGTAAACTTCACTTATTTTTACTCAGGCTGCACAAAAAATAAAAAGTCAAGTTTTTCATTATTTTTTTTATGTGTTTGAAAAATGATACATACAAATGCTAAATTAACATATTTCCACTTCCTCTGTAGATCAAGGAACTCCTGGTGAGGTGGTACAACTTGTTTACCCCTAGTCCATATTTCCACTGGTACTTCTAATGTACCACCAAATAATGCCGAAATACATCCAAGTAAAATCAAGTTTTAACCTAAATATAAATTTACCACAATTACTGAAGTCAATTTTATCACAACACAACTATTTTTTATTAAAATTTAATACAAATACAATATATAACGTTTTCTTTTATACGCACAAGTCGGCACACCAAGAACAACTAACTGTCAATAATATTAGAAGCTAAATGAATTTGAACAGGACCAGACCTGCAGCTGTGCGTATATGAGTCATAAGTATTATATTATACGAAGTGGCACATAATCTGAGCGTTCGTGCAGCAATGGAGAAAGGTTTAATAAGCGGTACATTGCGTATACCACTGTGCAGAACAGCGTCAAAAAAAGGTGGTACATAATGTGTACCATTAAGCCTGTAAGGGTTAAATGGTTGAAATCGACCGTACATTGTAAGAAAATTAATTTAAATAAATATTTATATTCTGCATTAAATGTCAGTTGTTAAACTGTTGGATTAAACCATGAATCATATCGATTTTTTTATCAGATAAACTAAAAATAAATCAAGAAGGAAATCTACAGCGGTATTTGTGCCGTGTGATACACTTAAATGTTATGTATCGGACAAAACAGTGAAAATCAGTGACAAGTGAACTCAATTGAGTGTAATTTAGTGTCAGTGAATTTAGTTACCAAAGAAAAAATGTCGGAAAAGGACACTGAAGCGATTACAGTGGATAAATTACCAATCACATTTCAGGTAAGTGTTTATTTTTATTTCAATATTATTCCATGGTTCCATATTTCATTATTCCATGGTTCCATTATTATTCCATGATTATTCCAAATTATTCCAAATCATGACATGATTATTCCATGATTTCAATAGTATTCCATGGTTCCATATTTCCATGGAACCGTACATGGTTCCATATTTCCATGGTTCCATGTATTATTCCATGATTCCACCGTTCAATAAAACCATTAAAAACTAAGTATTAAAAGATAATACTCTCTTATGGGGAGTTTTAAAAAAACAGATGAACGAGACTCTCGCGTGGTAGAAGTGAAACTTCTTAGCTCCAAGTAAAAGTTGATTTTATGCATTGCTTTTTTCCATTTGTTAACGATTTTTTTTTAGGATTACGAAATGGTTATCATAGTATAAATAGACCAAAAGTATATTTATCTTATAAGTATTTCTTCATCCATTTAATCTACAATACATGCCCAACCCTTCTCAGCGTGCTCTTCTTCATCTTACTTAATACAACACCCTTAAATTCACATTCATCCCTTATAATTTCATTCCGTATTCTGTCATACATTGTCACCCCATGTATTCTTCATACAGTCCTCGTATAATTTCTATTAAATCGTAAATAAACACAAACAATTAAATAGAAACAATATTTGTTACTAAACACTGTACGCAACCCCAATACAGTTTGAACCCAATTATCCAGGCCACTTCCCAATTAGATACCTTTAATCCAGCACAATTCAGCCAGCCCCTATTCCACCCTCTTGAAGCTTAACATGATCAAATCGGTTATCTGTCCCTGTTCTGCGGTTTCATTTGATTCTGAATAACGACTGCATTTTCCTATAGTGATGCTATTCACCTAAGTCCATATTTCCCAAACTAGAATCCACTGACCCCACGGGGGTACAATCCAATATTGTAATGATTCATCTCTTCCAGCCAACCAGAAAGTTATAACGACGTCTTACCAACCACAGAGGTCGCCTTCATTTAATTTCCAAAGTGACATTGAAAAATATTCATTCATACATATAAAACTCACTTTTAATCTAAAACCTACTTAATCTCATATTTATTCAATAATTATAATAATTTTAACAGTTTTTATCTCATAAGTTCATTAATTCAATATGTTATTTGATATGTCAATGTTGGTATAGACGTTGGAGAAGATATGTCAATGTTGGTATAGAGGTTGGAGAAGATATGTCAATGTTGGTATAGACATTGGAGAAGATATGTCAATGTTGGTATAGACGTTGGAGAAGATATGTCAATGTTGGTATAGACGTTAGAGAAGATATGTCAATGTTGGTATAGACGTTGGAAGAGATATGTCAATGTTGGTATACATGTTGGAAAATATATGTCAATGTTGGTATAAACGTTGGAAAAGATATGTCAATGCTGGTATAGACGTTGGAAAAGAGTTGTCAATGTTGGTATAAACGTTGGAAAAGATATGTCAATGTTGGTACAGACGTTAGAGAAGATATGTCAATGTTGGTATAGACGTTGGAAAAGATATGTCAATGTTGGTATAGATGTTGGAAAAGATATGTCAATGTTGGTATAGACGTTGGAGAAGATATGTCAATGTTGGTATAGACGTTGGAGAAGATATGTCAATGTTGGTATAAACGTTGGAAAAGATATGTCAATGCTGATATAGACGTTGGAAAAGAGTTGTCAATGTTGGTATAAACGTTGGAAAAGATATGTCAATGTTGGTACAGACGTTGGAAAAGATATGTCAATTTTGGTATAGACGCTGGAAAAGATATGTCAATGTTGGTATAGATGTTGGAAAAGATATGTCAATGTTGGTATAGACGTTGGAAAAGATATGTCAATGTTGGTATAGACGTTTGAAAAGATATGTCAATGCTGGTATACATGTTGGAAACGATGTCAATGTTGGTATAGACGTTGGAAAAGATTTGTCAATGTTGGTATAAACGTTGGAAAAGATATGTCAATGTTGGTACAGACGTTGGAAAAGATATGTCAATGTTGGTATAGACGCTGGAAAAGATATGGCAATGTTGGTATAGATGTTGGAAAAGATATGTCTATGTTAGTATAGACGTTGGAAAAGATATGTCAATGTTGATATAGACGTTGTAAAAGATATGTCAATGTTGGTATAGACGTTGGAAAAGATATGTCAATATTGGTATAGACGTTGGAAAAGATATGTCAATGTTGGTATAGACGTTGGAAAAGATATGTCAATGCTGGTATAGACGTTGGAAAAGATTTGTCCTTGTTGGTATAAACGTTGGAAAAGATATGTCAATGGGTGTACAGACGTTGGAAAAGATATGTCAATTTTGGTATAGACGCTGGAAAAGATATGTCAATGTTGGTATAGATGTTGGAAAAGATATGTCTATGTTAGTATAGACGTTGGAAAAGATATGTCAATGTTGATATAGACGTTGTAAAAGATATGTCAATGTTGGTATAGACGTTGGAAAAGATATGTCAATATTGGTATAGACGTTGGAAAAGATATGTCAATGTTGGTATAGACGTTGGAAAAGATATGTCAATGCTGGTATAGACGTTGGAAAAGATTTGTCAATGTTAGTATAGACGTTGGAAAAGATATGTCAATGTTGGTATAGACGTTGGAAAATATGGATGTAAAAAAATACATATTTTTTGGAAAATCCAAACAGCCTCTGTGGTCTAGTTGGTGTGACGCTTAACTTCAATTCGAGGGTATATGGTTTGAAACCTAATAGCAACCAAAAAAATGGGTTTCAGTGGGGTTAAATAGTTCTTGCGTGCGAGTGTTGTTAAATGGGTCCCAGTGTGGTAAAATAGTTCTTGCGTGAGAGTATTGTTAAATGGGTCCCAGTGTGGTAAAATAGCTCTTGCGTGCGAGTGTTGTTAAATGGGTCCCAGTGTGGTAAAATAGTTATTGCGTGTGAGTGTTGTTAAATGAGTCCGAGTGTGGTAAAATAGTTTTTGCGTACGAGTGTTGTTAAATGGGTCCTAGTGTGGTAAAAGAGTTCTAGCGTGCGAGTGTTGTTAAATGGGTCCCAGTGTGGTAAATATTTTTTTTTCCGCCTAGTATTCGAGGCTATAAAGCTACCCATGATTTCGATAACATATATTCTTTCAAAAAAGAAAAATTTTGCAGGTCATTGGCAAAAATTCTTTGCAGTTAATATCTCTAACTTTGACCTATAAAGTTTATTTACTCTAAAGCTATGTTTGATTAAATTTGAAGGCTAAAATCAACAATTATTATCGGAACAACCTAATATATAGTAAATGGCAAACAATAAAATACAAATATGTGACCCTACATTTTTGTATTAAAATGTCCCAAGGAACATAACTAATAATTCCGACTGCCTCTATTGTCTTGTCTATGGATCGAGCCAACGAGGACAGAGGCGGGCTTTAGATACAGCAGCTAAAGTATTGTCAAGAGATACGGTATCTTTAGGAGTGCTAAATTGATGAAAAAAACAGTTAGATGCTAGATTGTAATTTGTTAAGTCAATCACTGTTTATTCCCCTTTATTCAGCGGTATAACACTACCGTTTTCAAGGTGTTCACCTTATCATCAGGGAGCACAAACAAGACTGAATTACGTTTGAACTGGTACCGATATATTTATCTTTTTAGCACTTTTAACCAACCAACTCTTCCAACCAACCAGACAAAAGTAAATGAAGCCAGTTACATGGTTGCATAAATCATTCAAGTGACTATCCATCCCCACGAAATCCATAAACACATACGTGAGCATATGCCCAAGAACCCGAAAAAGTCGGACAATCACCCGAACATTCTTTTTCACATAAAGTGAGATATCATCAATCAAAAGAGAAGGAAGGGATGGAGAGGAAAGGGAAAATCGGGAATGAAACACGTTATTTTCTTTCTTTTTCCTAGTGTCTTGTCAGGTCCCCCCAACGTTGACTATCACCTGAGAGTAGACATCTTTGTCCCCGGAAGCCCGAAAAAGATCCCCAACACTCCTTATACCAGTCCAATCACGTATATTGCGGAGCCAGAAGATTTGCCTCCTGCCAACACCTCTTCGACCCTCTATTTTGCCTTGGATGATCAGATGCAGTAATTTATACTTTGCTCCTCTAAGTACATGACCCAAGTAGGACACCTTTCGGATTTTAATATTAGTCAGCAACTCTCTATCAACGTTGACTCTTTGAAGAACCCTCGTGTTGCTGACCATATCCGTCCAGGGTATCCGTAGCATTCTCCGGTGTATCCACATTTCGAATGCTTCCAGTCGGTTCATACTACCAATGTTATTTTTCTGCCTAGAAATTAAGAGTTTTTTTCAGTCGCTTCTTAAAGCATGCCAAGGACGGAGCGAGTCTTATATTGGTTTGTACACACAGCTATCGTTAAAAATTCGTGTTGGAGATATTAGGAGGCAGGAGACAACTTCTGCAAGCAGCGGTGAGATAGTGGGAATGTTATATTTGCCAGATGTTCATTCCAACGCACTGACTTGGATATTTCTAGGGCTTTATATCTCTCCAATTCATTTCCGTTACTACTGATATGTAAGAATTTGGCATCATCGATAGAAAATGTATGGTTTTCACGGTGACAATGATTAGCCATTTCAGAATAAATTAGAGGATTTGTTAAGGTGGATTTGTGTTCATGAAATCTCTTTTCAAATTATCTTCCTGCCTTTCCTATATAGAAATTATCACAGTCAGCACATAAAAGTGTATTCACAGCACTTTTGCTAAGTATTCCATTTATGCCTTTTTTGTTAAGTAGGAGTTTCCGGAGATAAAAATCAGTTTAAAAAGTTGGTTTTATATGATTTAGATTTTTTTTCGTTATATCGTGCGTTTTGTTTTTTTTTTTTTTTCATAAAAAGAACTTTGCTTCATTTACTATAAATAATATTCGTATACTAAAGATCATGACCGGGAGACAACATAAGTTACAGCTTCCGGTTCAAGAATTGCTGGAGTAGACACAGAACTCTTAATTCGGACTTGCTTGCGTGACCATTACAGAAATAAAGCAAAAAGCTTAATGCTGCAGGTAAACTACTCAACAAAGATTTCTTCGTAGTTCTTCTTCTGTTGATAAGTTGTCTATGATTTTCTTCTTCCCAAATTCGTTTTTGTTTTAAACATATTCAAATACGGAGAAGTGTCTAATCCGCAGCCACCCCTTTCCTATCCTTACACATTCCTTTTCATATAAAGTGAGATATCATCAACCAAAAGAAAAGGAAGGGATGGTAGAAAAGAAAGGAACAAATCGGGAATGTAACACGTTATATTACTGACTAGACATTAAGAGTTTTTTCAGTCGCTCCTTAAAGCATGTCAAGGATGGAGCGAGTCTAACATTGGTTTGTAACTGGTTCCAGAGTCTCACTGTATGGACAGTAAAGGACGACATAAAAAAAAATCGGTGAACTGGGAAAGCCAATAAATAATCTCTGTTTGAGCGTAGCGCAAATTCATGATCGCAAAGACGCTGAAAATTTCGGCGAGATAAGAGGGGGCGGTGGGACATAACACCCTTTTTAGAAAAATATGGGTAAAATGAGAATCGAACTCTTAACGGCTATTAAACAGGTGTCTTCCATACTAGGGCATGGATGTCGTCTATGTACGAGTATATGATTGATTGAAAGGAATATAAAAGAAAAATCGGGCACGAAAATACCTTTTCCCAATCCTGACCGATCGATGGATTATGCACATACTATATATGTTAGATATGTGGGGTGTTAACATAAGTTGTGTCCGTTTTTTTTTTCAATTTGAAAATGAGCATCAAAAGTAAAACAAAATGGTAAAGGTTCTACGTCATTCGAAAGAAAATTTTCTCCTCTACAAGAAATTGTGTTTACTTTTACGTTACATATATTATTTTATTTGATTACAAGCCTTCAAAATGGAATGTCAAGTAGACAAAAATGAGCATTTTCGACACCTCCAGTGGACTTCGACGAGGACCGCTTAAAAACCATATTATTAATGAAGACCCCCTTCAAACCACCATCGAATTGGCTGAACAGATGAATTGTAGTCACATGACTGTATACCGTCATCTTAAATTAATGGGAAAAGTCCAGAAGTTCGGCGCTTGGGTTCCACATGTTTTGAGTGAAAACAACAAAAATCAACGTTCGACAATTTCTGCTGGTTTGCACGTGCGTCATCGAGCTACACATGGCCACATGCAAAGATTCCTTTACCGCATCATTACTGGTGATGAAAAATGATTTGAAAATGGTGATGAAAAATGTTTGAAAGGGATCTTCATGAATAATATGGTTTAAGTGGTCCTCATCGAAGTCCACTGGTCGTCCGGAACGCTGCATGTCTTTCAGGTCGAAATTACTGTCTTTGAAACGCAAAAACCATCAACGAGCTGTCCTTTCATTCATAGCATCTTCACCGTACACTTCGCAAATATCGCGAGCAGCTTTGGAAGCTTTATTCCCTCGATTGAACGCGAACCGAAGGAGGTGTCGAAAATGCTCACTTTCATCTACTTGACATTTAATTTTGAAGGCTTGTAATCAAATAAAATAATAAATATAACGTAAAAGCAAATACAATATCTTGTAGAGCAGAAAATTTTCTTTCGAATGACGTATGACCTTTACCATTTTGTTTTACTTTTGGTGCTCATTTTTAAATTTGGAAAAAAACGGACACAACTTATGTTAACACCTAATATATTGTATGAAAGAAGGTCCCTATCAGGTTGATAGAAGTAATGTAATACAAGCAAATATATATATATATATATTGAAGAATGGGGCTTGCTCACCGTTCAAACTCAACTCGCCGGCTGAGTTCACATTCCAAAGCGCCCAATAATTCATGAACGATGCTCCACGGAGTGGAACTGCCGATACGCCATCATGCCTGTGACCGACCCGTGTTTAAGTCGAGTACTTCCTGTTTTGTCGCGATCAATTTATATCGGATGCGACAGTTAAAATTAATGGCTCCGTGGCAAAAAATCATTTATAATATAAAATGATTTTGTAATCTGTTTAGTAAAACACTGTTAATTCCATTTATACTTCAGAAAGTCTAGGATGAACCGTACGACGTTTGTCACAAAGGGATGGGGTAAAATCGTTTTTTTTTTTTTTAAATCGAATAGTTTTTTTATAAATCGAGCAATTGTTTTTCTCTAAACTGACGTTTTGATTCCTAATTTTCATTATACTGACTTTCTAATGTATTGTATGATTTGTATGTATTAGCCAAAAAAAAATAACAGTAGACATGATTTTGCAGTTTTAACGAGGATCGAATAAAATTAAGTCTTAAAAATCAATAGGTAAATAGTATCTTTAAATAGGCCAAGATTCACTATGAATTAATACTAATTACGAACATTTAATTAAAATCGATTTTCGAAACCGATTTTCGAAATTCCAATTATCGAATACCCCATCCCTAGCCAATGCAGACTAACGTAGTGACTTTTGACAAACGTCACCAAATATTATTTAATTTTAACAAACTGCCACATTTTTGCTAATTTGTGACAAGATGTATTAATTTGTCATTATTGTTAGTTTTATGTAATGTATTTACCTAAATAACTTGCTATTTATTAGAATAAAGGTTTAAATTAAAGTTGACAAAATAATTAAAATTACTGAACATCGTTACAAGGTTGTATTGGGGCAAATTTGTGAGCTGTCATACGGTTCATCCTAGATTTTCCGAACTATAATATAACTGGATTCAGCGTCACAACTAAATGCCGCCTGTTTAACGCATGTGTCATCCCGATCCTCCTGTACGGCTGTGAATCTTGGCATCTCACCAAGGCTCAGGAGGGCAAGATACATAATTAAGAAAACAGATGTCTCAGGAGGATATTGGGAATCAGGTGGTATGACCACATAACAAACGACACTGCACGCCGGCGCACCTGGTCCTGGCTGGGACATGTTCTGAGAATGCCCGATGATAGTTGGCCAAGGAGAGCGCTGTTTTTCTGTCCATTGGGGTCCCGACGGCCTGGAAGACCCTCTCTCATGGTTTACCGTTCCTGTGACAAGGAAATCAGAGCGTTAGGAATGTCGTGGAGGGAGATTACCAACACCGCCCAAAACCGCTCTGAATGGAGAAGACTGGTGGCCTCCCTACGAGTATTTACCAGATTTTCATTCCAATGCACTGACTTCGATACTTCTAGGGTGTGTAATTCGTCCGATTTATTTCCGTTACTACAAAAAGATATGCAAAAATTTTGCATCGTCGATAGAAAAAGTGTTTTTGCACTTTGACAATGATTAGCCATTTCAGAATAAATTAGACGATTTGTTAAAAAGAATGTGTGTTCACGATGTGTCTTTTCAAAAGAAGTGAATGACGTGATGTAAAAATGTGAAGGAGACGTAAGTTGTGCGTTTGGATAGAACTTTTAGTAGATTTGTCATCTCTACCTACCCCACAAAGGGTATGTCGGGATGCTATGTTTATATTTAGTAGATAAACATTGCTACAAAGTGTCCATGATGTTATATGGGAGTTAGTATTGAGCAAGCAGGCTTCCGTCAACAAAGGCACACAGCACGCTTCCGCACGCTCCGCAGTACATCTCTTATTCGTATATATCATAGAGCGCTGCACGCTTGTTACAGGGCCGACCTAAGACAGGTACAAAGGATACAGGCGCACCTAGTCCCGCACTTTTCAAGGCAAATATATTTTTTTTAAATCAGTTAAACAAATTAAATTGCTCCCAACTTATTTCAAATAATTGTTGATATCTTGCATCAGAGCACGTCTCTGTTTCCAGTGAGTGTACTCTAACTATTGAATTATTCAGGCCACGGGAACTTTAATGGCAAATTCTTAGCTTGAATACTGTCCATGCAGTGAGACTCTGGAATCAGTTACAAACCAATATAAGACTAGCTCCGTCCTTGGCATGCTTTAAGAAGTGACTGAAAAAACTCTTAATTTCTAGTCAGTAAAATAACGTGTTTCATTCCTGATTTTTCTTTTCCTTTCCTCTCCACCATCCCTTCCTTTCCTTTTGATTGGTGATATCTCACTTCATTTGAAAAAGAACGTTTGGGTGATTATCCGTCTTTGTGGGGCTCGTGGGCATGTGCTCACGTATATGTTTATGGATTTCGTGGGGATGGATAGTCATTTGAATGATTTATGCGACCACGTAACTTGGTTAATTTACTTTTGTCTGGTTGGTTGAAAGAGCCCGCCAGATTGTATTTGCAATAAAAGTGTTAAATAAATAAATTATGTTTGAGGTATGCGTTTATGAGGTTACCACCTGGATCAATCCGCAGAGGACATTCTGTGGTACTGCGATGATGATCGAGTCAGTAATTACCGAAGGGAATTCCACTCTGCCTTACATGGGTCCATCTTCAGACCGACTGGCTACTCCAGTGACATCGAAGAATAGTTTTGTTGCATTTGAAATGTTCTGTGAAAGTACTGCAACTTGCTGGGCTGTTTGAACTCCAGGCCTTAAACCACTTTATAAATGTGTTTAGTGCACAATGAGTGATTGTCCTTCTCCCGTGATGTCGGACCTTAAGTTCATCATCGATACTATTATTTACACACTCAGCTGTGTCGTCACCGGAGGAGTCCCTTTAGACAGTTCCTTCTTCGTCACTTCGTAACACCACGCTCATAAAACAAATAAAGAAGATATCGATCTTATAGTGTAGATCACGCTAGAAGGGGACTTATTTTGTCCCCTATAACAGCATGGGTGATAGTCAAACGTAATCAAACTGAAATGAAAAAGTATTTATTTATTTATGTATTTGTGGCGGTCGCCCACTCGGAACACTGTGGGCGTTCATACATACGGTCAATGACCGATGAAGTGACCTTTGCATTCCTCGACAAATTAAAATAAACAAGTCCGAAGTTCACACGCCGGCCATTCAACCCACAGCCCGGAGCGGACCGCATTCCATACTAGAGCGAGAACGCACCACGCTGTCTCGCCAGTTCCGTAAATAAATTGTCACCTACATACGCGGGCACACACGCGGAAATAGTATAAATACCTACGTTTACTAATAAAAACTCTTCTTCCGCATTGCGATCCAAAACGTGTTTTTATTTATCAACAAATCATCATCATCTCTTCCCTCTAGGACACATCTCCTAAATATTTATTATTACACATGACAAGAAATATACATAATTTGCGAAAAAACAACAGGTAATTTAATTTAGACATACATTATTTTAATTGATCTGGGTTTGTCGCCTTTCATTTGTCGTATCCCCAGTAAACTAGGCTTTTGCCTGTATCTCACTGAGGATATTTAGCATGATAAAATAAATCGATACTTATTTCCGATTTTTGATTACACAAAAACAAAGCCCCGTTGCACATTCTCATCAACCTGACAAACAGTGACACTCAATTACAACTGGAAACATCATGAGGAATCAAAATCTTCACACATCATCACTCCTGAAAGACCAAATTTGTTCATCCCATAATATACCGCACACAATCATAAGAATTAAAACAAAAGTAAAACCAAAAATGAACCCAAAATGAAACAAAAATAAAACCAAAAATGTTCATCCTATAATATACCGCACACAATCATAAGAATAAAAATTAACACAAAAATATACAGAAACATAAATACATAACAACATAAATCAAAACAACAAGAAGAAACCCACACAAATCTTTTCCACGCGTCATTCATCCTGAAAGCCCAAGTATATAAGAAAAAAATTTTGAAATAAGCTATAAATGCGTTGGACTGGCAAGTAAGAGGCCCAACTGGACTACCCTTAACCTTTCCCTTCCTGTGCTTAAAAAAAACCCACCCGTTCCGGTGATGTGTATTCAATACACATGTAAAAATGAGCTTTTTAAAATCGGAAAAATAAGAATATTCATAGCCAATCGCTTAAATTATTTAAATTTGAAGTCAAAAGTGAAAATAATTTAAATTTAATTGCTGAAAACATGAAAAAAATGCGCTAGAGCGACTGAGACCTGCGACGGACTAGCCTTGTGTATGTTATACCTCGAAGGAAGAAACACAACTGCAAACTGAGATTCTATTTCTTACGTTCCCATATACCGAAGTAGAGTGAGAGTGAGACGTGAATAGCGTCGCTTCCTCACCCATAGCAGTTTTTAGAATAAATGTGTACGTCACACACTGGCACACGTTTGATTGTATTGTTGAATTTATTCCCGATTTTCACAAAATATCTCTAATGTGGTCGATAAGTGCGTATTATTATAAATATTATTTTTTTTTCATTCAATGTGTAAATGTATTATGGAGGAATACCTAAAATCTGAACTCAGTATTTATTATATTTATAGAGATATTCAAGTGTTTAGAAGCAATGTGTACTAGTTACACATCACAGGACAGGAAGGGTTAACAACTGCCCTTTTAACCACGGAGTGCAAGGATGGATGGAGAGGAATCACGATCATTTAGTCATGAGCAAACACGACATGATGACGATGATCATTTAGGGTAACACAGAAGATAGATTATTTTCTTCAACGGAAAAAACCATTCTATTACTCAAATCGAAAAGCCATTCATGACAGTATTTTTTTTAAATAAATAAATACATTTTGAATGGGTCTGTTATGGTTGAGCTTTTTCACCCTTAAACATATGTAGATATAAATTAATAAATAAAAAAGGTTTCAGAAACAAATTTTTACCCTGCCTGCAATTTTTCAGGCAGGCCCTGAGTATACATGGTGGCATTGTTTATTCAAACATGGCACGGCCCATATTGATAACGCTTTGCTGAATGCATTTTAAAATTAATATCAACGCCAAATTAATTCGTTATAATTGAATGCGTATAATATTGTAATTTGTTTTATCAAACACTGTTTATGACACTTTATGTAACGGTTTAACCCTACCGGTTTTAAGCTTTCACCTCATCATCAGGGAAACATAAACAAGACTGAATTATGTTCGAACTAGAACGCTTCTAACGGTAAACATTCGGGTTGGGGGGAGGGGAGACAACCTCAGCGAGCAGTGGTGAGATTCTTGGAATATATGTGTTTGCAAGATGTTCACCAGACCACACTCGCAGTCGGGATTCTCCACAATACCCATTCTGTAAAGGCGACTACCCACCACGCAGTGGCGCACGCAAACGACACATGATAGACACTGCCATCTTGTTCATTCTTATTATATTAAACCATAGTTTCAAAGGGATAGATTGTTGGATTGATTTATATCTAGAACAATAAACAATATCTGTTTGAGCGTAGCGCTAATCCGCGATTGGAAAGACGCTGAAAATTTTCGTTGAGATAAGAGGGAACTGCGGGACAGTTAAGGATATTATACAATAGAGACAGCATGTGAATTTGGCGTCTGTTTCTAACATTCAACCAGTTCAATGCCTTCTGGTATGAAGTTATATGATTGTACTTTCGTAGGTTGAAAATATCATAAATCTTAGGCAAACATTTCGATGACGCTGTAATTTGTCCAGCTGTTCCTCTGTAACATCCAAATAACACACGTCCGCATAGTCCAGAATCGGAAACAGCAGAGATCGCACGAGTAAAATGTTGGTATAAGTAGGCAGGAATCTTTGCAACACTTTAAGGGAATGAAGGCTGAAGAAGATCCTTTATACAATTTACTTAACAAATTCTGCAATTTACCTTCATACTACCCCCAACTCATATCAGTTATTGAAGTCAAACTTCTATAGACGCGGTAGAGCAAATTGGCCTGAACGTCACGAAAAGTGAAACGGTGTATTATATTATTATTTTGTTATTATTAGATTATTAATGAATTATTATTTAATATTATTAACTGTATTTTTTTTTCTTCTTGTCGTGCCCTATCAGGTTTCTCTATCTTTCGCAAGCCGGAACAGATCCTCCACACTCCCCATCCCCGTCCAGTCTCTCATATTGCGCAGCCAAGATGTTTACCTTCTGCCAGAACCACGCTGCCCCTCGATCTTGCCCATCAGTATCAACTGGAGGATTTTGTACTTCTCTCCACGTAAAATGTGACCCAGATAGGATATCTTGCGGACCTTAATATCTGTCAGCAGCTGTCTACGGCAATTAGCTCTCCTCAAGACCTCTCATGGAACAGCGAAAATTAGTTAAAAACAATCACATAGCGTATAAAAATTTACAACGTACCATTAGGAGGGAAGTTAAAAAGGCTAAAGAGGAATGGATCAGGCGAGAATGTGAAGAACTCGATTCCCTTGATCGGTATCATAATTCTTTTGAAGTTCACAAAAACCTTAAGATGTCAAACATAGCAAAAATATCAGCACCTAGTTGCTTGGTCGACGATAATAAGCTTATATTGGACAAAAGAAACATCCTTAGGACTTGGGAAGATTATATTCGTAACCTTTTTGATGATCAGAGACCTGATATCAGTAATAATGAATCTCAAGAGGGGCCACCAATTTTACGATCTGAAATACTTCACGCAATCGCAACATCCAAAAATAGAAAAGCTTCCTGCGGTCCGGATAAAATTTTACTGAAGTTTATTAAAGAGGAAAATGTGGATCGTCTGCTGAGGCTATTCAACAACATTTACGACGCAGGGGGTAATCCCCCACGACAGGTTCAAATCAACATTAATAACTCTGCCCAAGAAACAGCACTTTAAGAAGTGTAGCGACTATCGTTTGATAAGCCTAATGAGTCACGTGCTGAAACTATTCCTTAGCACCACCAAGTAAACATGACATTCAAGTTATTTTCTGATAATAAATAATAGTCATTACTCTTAAGGAGACTCATTAAATAAAGGAGATAAACTAAACATTACGTAAAATACACAAAGGAATGCTACAGATCAGATCACAGGCGTTTGTGCTTCCCGCGAGGAACACGTTAAGATCATTCATGCCCGAATAAGAAACAAATGTGAGCAAGATCTCGACAAAAGCACGGTGAATCAATGCGGATGCTAGAGGGGTACAATGTCGACGATAAAGATAGAAACTTCATTAAGAATCTTTATTGGTTCCAGACTGCCGAAATTAAGGTCGGTAATGCCTGTTCAGAAGAGATTAAAATCAGAAGAGGTGTACGTCAGGGCTGCATATTGTCACCGTTACTCTTCAATATGTACTCTAATTGTGTCTTTAAAAAGGCTTTGGAAATCTCATCAAGAGGAGAGAAGGTCAATGGCGAGTGTGTCAGCAATATAATATAAGATATGCCGATGATACTGTCATCTTGGTTGATAACATCGCAGATCTTCAAGAACTTCTTGTTAACAATGACGATGCAGGAGAAGAATTAGGCCTTAATATTTATTAATAATGATTAATATTATTTTAATATTATTAAGTGTATTATATAATTATTGTATTATTTAATATTAAAATTATTATTATTTATTATTAAAATTATTATTATTATTTATTATTAAAATTATTATTATTATTTATTATTAAAATTATTATAATTAATTATTAAAAAAAATTTAAATAATATTTTTTGTTATATATTATTTTTATATAAATATATTTAACATTTATTAATTTTATTTTATATTAAATTATTTCATTTTATTTTATAAATAATATATTATTAATAATATAATAAAAATAATATAATAATAAATAAATTGTTATTTAAAAATAATTAATTTAATAATTTGTTATTAATAACATAAAAATATTAATATATTTAAAATTAAAAAATATTAATTTAATATTATTATTAAAATTATCATTATTTATCATTTAAAATTAAAAAAATATTTTTTTTATATAATTAAGAAAAAAACTTTCTTGAATTAAATTCCACATAACCATTTCCTAATCAAAAAAAAATCGTTAACAAATAGAAAAAAAGCAATGCATAAAATCAACTTTTCCTAGGAGCTAAGAAGTTTCACTTCTACCGCGCGAGAGTATCACGCATCTATTTTTTTTTAAGTATGACAAATACTCAAATTGATGGTCGTTCTGGTGCATGCACTGCTGATAACCTGATATCGCAAACATCACGAATCTTTTGTGTTCTCCTCTGGCGGTGGAACTGGTGACCTTCCGCACGACAGTCCAGTGTGTTAAGCCGTGCATGATAACACGCGAGCCACTGTTCGATGGTTTGCCGCGCGTAATCGATACACGACTTTACCACGCTGCCATGCACTTCTACTATGCGTATACCATAAATGCACAACTTTTTCTTAGTGCACGCATCTTCACAGCATCATCCTACCTCCACCCTTCTTTTACCAGATTAAAGTTTCACTTATATGCGTCAAGATAGCCACCACGACCCTATTATGTATCGTCATTTTTGTTACTTTTGATATGCGAGTATGTTAGTACGGTTGTTTAATAGAGTGGCGCAACAAGAACTGCAATTTTAAATTTAAATTACGTTCTGCAATCATGTATGATATGGATCGTTCAGCCAGAAGAGTAATTTTGCAAAAGTGTGAGTAACAGTGCGTTTACAAAAAAACTTGTATCTTTATTTGTTCAATGAAGTGAAAAAGCAAAAATATAAAAATAATATTTTGTATTCAAACATTGAAATGAACACGCACGTTTTGTTAATTAAAAATGCTGTCAGCTTAAATTGTAATGCGCATAAAAATAAAATGAAAGTAAGTTTATTTAACATATTAATTGTTTAGGCATGGCAGATTCTACCTATAGGAAACATTAAATAACAATAATGGAATTTTTCAAGATTAATAATAAATATAAGTACAAGTATTGTAAAGTAAAAATGTTCGTCAGCTTTAATTAGATTACAGCACATAAAAATACAATTATTATTGTATGTAAGATTATTTAACATATTAGTATCATAATTACATAATTACAATGCCAAATAATACAGTTTTAAAATAATAGTGGATGGGATGGAGTGATACTCAATTCTAGGAAACTTTAAGTTACAACAAAGTACATTCTAAGCTTTCGAAACATTTTGAATTATACATTACATAAGACAAAAATCGCACTCCTAATTTCGACATGGTAGTGTTTTTCTAATCACCGAGTATTTTAACAACAATACAAACGTGCGCTCTACGCGAACCAATCGTGTGGCATTCTAAAAGCAATACCACTACTTAAGTTGTGCAATACAGAGAGTTTACTCACACTATTACAAAATGACTCTTCTGGCGATGAACGATTTATACTACTGCATAATTAATTTATAGGGCGTGTAGATGACGTATGTCTATTATAAATAGTATACGTTTGACAGCTGTTAAATGGTGGCAAATTTAAAATTGCAGTTCTTGTTACACACCCTAATAAAATATAATACCTTCGGTCAATGGAAATTGATATCGTAACATAATTCAAACTTTTTTTTTGCCATCAATTGAACGATTTGGACTTGGAAACCATGTGGTTCCAGCAGGATTGGGTTACTTGTCATACTGCTGATGAAACAATGACTTTATTGCAGGTAAATTTCTCCGACAGTGTAATAATTTCTCGTCGTGGAAATGAGAATTGGCCACCACGACCGTGTGATTTAACCCCTTCAGATTTTTTTCTCAAGGGTTATGTTAAATCTCAAGTGTACGCCAAGAATCCAAAAACCATTGATGACCTTATTCAATCCAACATCACTGGTGTCATTGCAGATATACGTATCCATTTATGAAATATAGGAGCGTCGTCGTTACTGGGCCTCGTAGTCGAGGATACCCTCGCTACTCCAACGTCAATCTTGAACCGTTCTTCCACGTTGATCATGTGATCTTCTGTGAGAAAACAGCCCGATCCTAGATGCGCACTCCCTTCCGCAAATGTCACAGACATGTGGGCCCTGCTGAGCCGCCTGGCCATGCTGACACATGTTCGCAGCGCGCTGACTGTTTCTCACACGTCTAGCCGCTGAGACGCCATCAGCCCGAGAGCATACGGCTCTCCACCCCTCACGGTCCCGAGCCACCTGCTCCCAGTCATCAGGCGCCCCGCACAAAGTAAACGACTCTCGCAGACTGATATAGGAACAAGATTCATGGGTCAGCTTTTACATAAAGGATTCTTAAAAAACCTTTTTAGTTTTATTTTATCTCTTTTTCAGGTTAAATACTTAGGGCAACATGACGCTGGGGGTCTATGGGGCATCAAACACACCAGAAGGCCTGTGGACAACATGGTGGCATGTGCTAAAAATATACCTACAGGTTAGTAATCAATTTTAATTTATGTGTATACTTGCTTTATTTTATATTATAATTCAATCTAGTAGGTACTAAATAATTCACTTGATTCAAGCATACTTTCTTTGATCTTCCTCTACCACGCCTTCAATTCATTCGTTTGTCATGCCCAAACCATCTTAGAGCGCTATTTTTCATCGTATTTAATAAATATGTTTATTGGCATCAACAGAGTGCATACTGAATACATACCATCATCATATCCCTCTGTCAAGATAGGCAGAGAGGACATAACGCCAGACTTTCATATCTTGACACATACACCCTTAACCTACTCCACATTCATACACATTATAATACAACTTTTTTTTGTAAAAAAATACGAAACAAAAGTTTAGTTTAAAAAGTAAACAATCTAATTTAATATTGCCAGTAAGTATTGACTTCCTTCCAATTACCGACTTGTTTTGTTTTAATAGAACACATGTTTATCATCACGTTGGGTAGGCAAAAAGGAAAGAGGGCCAGACTTTACTATCGCAACACGCATTTTTCGCCTCTTCTATGTACATACACCTTCTCATACAGCTCCTTCAATTAATCATACAAGTTTTTAAGTTTTTTTTTTCTTTCAAAATATTGAACACTTGATCTAACCATACTTTCCTTGATATTCTTCTACCACAACTTCCACTCAAATTTGCACTGTTTATATATTTTGTTAGAATTTCAGCTTGAATTCGTTCCGCGTGCCCAAACCATCTCAGAGTGACCTTATCCACCTTACTCACCCCATCAGCCTTAAGTTAACATTCATCCCTTATCACTTCATTGCGTATATGTGTATAATATAACATATCTAAGACAGAAGACAGAACCATAATATAAATAGGCCAAAACCCGTACGATAGTTGTCGTCAAAGAAAGAATACGAGAATTGAATTTTGAATACAAGAGAGCGAGAGAGGAATATTTGGATTCTCTCCGAAAGTAATTCGAAATTTGAATCTCGGTGGGTCCGTGATAACTGAACGAATTTTAAATACCTAGCTTACAATTTTTTTGAACCGGTGTAAAAGGGGACGATGTATAAATGATATATATATATATATATATATATATATATATATATATATATATATATATATATATATATATATATATATATATATATATATATATATATATATATATATATATATATATATATATATATATATATATATATATATATATATATATATATATATATATATATATATATATATATATATATATATATATATATATATATATATATATATATATATATATATATATATATATATATATATATATATATATATATATATATATATATATATATATATATATATATATATATATATATATATATATATATATATATATATATATATATATATATATATATATATATATATATATATATATATATATATATATATATATATATATATATATATATATATATATATATATATATATATATATATATATATATATATATATATATATATATATATATATATATATATATATATATATAATATATATATATATATATATATATATATATATATATATATATATATATATATATATATATATATATATATATATATATATATATATATATATATATATATATATATATTATATATATATATATATATATATATATATATATATATATATATATATATATATATATATATATATATATATATATATATATAATATATATATATATATAAATATATATATATATATATATATATATATATATATATATATATATATATATATATATATATATATATTATTATATATATATATATATATATATATATATATATATATATATATATATATATATATATATATATATATATATATATATATATATATATATATATATATATATAATATATATATATATATATATATATATATATATATATATATATAATATATATATATATATATATATATATATATATATATATATATATATATATATATATATATATATATATATATATATATATATATATATATATAATATATATATATATATATATATATATATATATATATATATATATATATATATATATATATATATATATATATATATATATATATATATATATATATATATATATATATATATATATATATATATATATATATATATATATATATATATATATATATATATATATATATATAATATATAT
>OX463867.1:5822667-5931582 GCA_949825065.1 Odontocerum albicorne
AATGTGCCTCAAAAAGAAGGGACACCAAATATATGTTAGCATGATATTTTTTTGAAAAGGGAAAAAGGATAACTAAACACAAAAGTGTTAAACAATTTCCTGATTGGCTGGAAAATATTACCCTTTGACAATAAACCCATCCAATTATATATGTATTGTATTAGGTGTTAACACAAGTTATGTCCGTTTTTTCTCAAATTTAAAAATGAGCATCAAAAGTAAAGTAAAACAAAATGGTAAATGTTATACGTCATTTGAAAGAAAATGTTCTGCTCTACAAGATATTGTGTTTGCTTTTACGTTACATATATTATTTTATTTGATTACAAGCCTTCAAAATGGAATGTCAAGTAGACGAAAGTGAGCATTTTCGACACCTCCTTCTGTTCGCGTTCAATCGAGGGAATAAAGCTGCCAAAGCTGCTTGCGATATTTGCAAAGTGTACGGTATAGATGCTATAAATGAAAGGACAGCTAGTCGATAGTTTTTGCGTTTCAAAGACGGTAATTTCGACCTGAAAGACATGTAGCGTTCCGGACTACCAGTGGACTTCGATGAGGACTGCTTAAACCATATTATTCATGAAGATCCATTTCAAACCACTGTAGAATTGACTGAACAGATGAATTGTAGTCACATGACTATATACCGCCATCTACCATCTGTCCTTTCATTCATAGCATCTTCACCGTACACTTCGCAAATATCGCGAGCAGCTTTATTCCCTCGAATGAACGCGAAAAGAAGGTGTCGAAAGGCTTGTAATCAAATAAAATAATATATGTAACGTAAAAGCAAGCACAATATCTTGTAGAGCAGAAAATTATCTTTCGAATGACATATAACATTTACCATTTTGTTTTACTTTTGGTGCTCATTTATAAATTTGAAAAAAAAAACGGGCACAACTTATGTTAACACCCAATAGAATAAATTGTTCAAATAAATAAAATTAAATATGAACAAATATTTAGTTCTTTATTTTGTAAATAGATGACACTAGTAGTACTGGTAAATTAATTGAAAATCTATGTTTAAATAAAACTATCAGCAATAAATTAAATAACATTGTGTAAAATGCTTTGTCCATCATGTTTTTCTAAATAACGATAATTATGTTGTGTTTGAAAAGAATATTATGTTTATTAAAATTTTATACGTGTATATATTTATTGCCATCTATTTTAGAAAATGGTAAGTTAAATAAATTGAGACTGGTTTGAGTCTTATACAAACCTAAACACAATATTACTTGACACTGGCGTATACTCCTTCATATATAGGAGTTCACTTCAATATTATGAATTCTTCTGGTATAGAGCATCTCAAACTAAGGAGACGGTGTCATTAATTTTTTTGCTTTATTAGCAAGTAAATGCTTAATTCAAGTACTATCGCTATAGTATAATATTAGGTCCTTACATGTGAAATTGGCGTTTTGTTTGGGAGGAACATAAAGTTGATTTTTTTTTAATATAATATATTTATTTAATCAAAGTATGTACCATTGCTATCTATGCACTTTTGCCATCTCATAGGTAGTTCATCGATCCCTTTACTAAAAAAACCATTCGGACGGGAATCAATAAAATCTTTGAAGTCGGTTTGGACTGCCCCATCGGAGTTGAATTTTTTCCCTTGCAAGAAGTTATCCAAATTTCGAAAAAAATAGTAATCTGTTGGGGCAAGGTCCGGAGAGTACGGTGGATGTCTTAGACATTCCAATTGAAGCTCTTCTAATTTGGTAGCCGTCTGTTGTGCAGTGTGTGGTCTAGCGTTATCATGAAGCAGCAGTGGCCTAGAGCGATTAACCAGCCTCGGTTGTTTAGCAGCTAGCTTTTCCATCATGGTTTGCAGTTGCTGACAATAGACATCTGCCGTAATCGTCTGGCCAGATTTAAGAAAGCTGTAGTGAACGACACCAGCACTAGTCCACCAAACGCTCACAAGTAACTTTTTTGGAGTCAATTTTCGCTTGGGGCATGGTTTGGCTGGTTCGGCAGGGTTCAGCCATTGCGATGAGCGCTTCCGATTATCATACAGGATCCACTTTTCATCACAGGTAATGATTCGATTCAAAATCCCTTCATTATTGTGCCGGTTGAGTAATGCAACGCAGCAGTCAACGCGCGTTTGTTGATTTGCTTCACTCAATTCGTGAGGTACCCACCTTTCAAGCTTTTTCACCTTCCCAATTTGCTTCAAGTGGATTAAAACAGTTTTATCACTAACACCGCAGCCTGCAGCTAACTCGGACGTGGTTTGCGATGGATCCGCTTCCACAATAGCCTTCAATTCTTCATTATCAACTTTCTCCACGGGGCTTGTTCTGCAGGTCGAAATTTCCAAAACGAAAACGTTGGAACCAAAAACGCACTGTGTTTTCTTTTGCGGCACCGTCGCCATACACATCATTAATCCTTCGAGCCGTTTCTGCAGCACTGGTGCCACGGTGGAACTCGTACTCGTAAATAACGCGATATTTCAAGTTTTCCATTTTGTAAACTGAGTGACGCAAAGAAAAAAAACAATTGAGGAAAAAACAAATAAATTATAATTTTCGAAACACAAATACTTGAGTAAATAGCTGTATAAATTTGAGTTTGAAATTCCTAACCAAAGAGAAGATATTTGAGATCAAAGTTGCAAGTACGGCAAAACGCCGGTTTCGTATGTGGGGACCTAATATATTTAACTGTCCCGCAGCCCCCTCTTAACTCGCCGAAAATAATGAGCGTATTTTTTATAATGGACTTGCGCTAGGCTCAGATAGGACTAACTTGTATTTAATTGTCTTTGCTGACTCACTGCTCTTATTTTTTCACGTCGTTCTTTACTGTCCATGCAGTGAGACTCTGAAACCAGTTATAAACCAATGTTAGACTTGCTACGTCATTGGCACGTTTAAAAAAGTGACTGAAAAAAACTCTTAATAAATTCTAGTCATTAATATAACGTGTTTCATTCCTCATTTTCCTTTCCTCTCTACCATCCCTTCCTTTTCCTTTGATTTATGACATCTCACTTTAGTTTTTACTATGTATATCGTTCATAAAGTTAATAAAGGTGAACAATTATTTCATTATTTTTGCGACCTTTATTTACTCTTGTCAAGTTGGTTAGAAGAGATTGCCACCTTGCAATAAGCCCGACAGATTGTATTACAAAGAAGTTTTAAATAATACACATATTTGAGGATTACAACCTTGTCCGACAGAAGAAAGGTTTTTGGCCTCACAACATTGTTTAAGATCGTCAGCTCGTATTTCAACAGTCCGTAACTAATTCAGTTTGTCATGTTAGACGTGCCTTGTAGGCCCACTCGACTAAATGGTTTGTCCCATAGTGAAGTGGTTGCAACTAATTATATATTTGTACAATTCTTGCATATCAAGACTGCACAGATTGGGTAATCAATATGGACATTGTTTAGATTTTGAAATTACAGGAGTAAAGTGAAGAAGCTGTTCTTGCCGGGATGAATTTATTGAATTGTATAGATTTGTTATGTTGTACTGTTCGACTTCTACTGTGCTGTTCCAGTGCTGTGTATTCAATACACATGTAAAAATGAGCGATTTAAAATCGGAAAAATAAAAATATTCGAAGCCAATCGCAGAAATTAATTAAATTTGAAGTCAAAAGTGATAATAATTGAAATTTATTTGCTGAAAACTGAGATTCTATTTCTTGCGTTCCCATATACCGAAGAAGAGTGAGAGTGAGACGTGAATAGCGTGGCTTCCTCACCCATTGCGGTTTTTTTTAGAATGAAATACCTACATCACACACTGGCACACGTTTGATTGTATTGGTGAATTTATTACCGATTTTCACAAAATATCTCTGATGTGGCCGATAAGTGCTAATTATTATTAATATTATTTTTTCATTCAACGCGTAAATTTATTACGGAGGTATACCTAAAATCTGAACCCAGTATTTATTATATTTATATAAATATTAAAGTTTTTAGAAGCAATGTTTACTAGTTACACATCACAAGGAAGGAAGGTTTAAAGACGTTGTAATTTGTTTTATCAAACACTGTTTATTCCACTTTTTGTAACGGTATAACCCTACCGGTTTCAAGGCTTTCACCTCATCATCAGGGAAGCATAAACAAGTCTTGTTTGTGCTTGATTTACATTTATTTTTTTTAGATTTCGGGCGCGTAAATATAAAAAAGTTTGACAAGTACTGTTCTTGTGTTGCTGAGCAGAATTGTGACTTATTTTGACCCCCATAACAGCGTGTGTAATGCTGGAATCGAACCGAACTAAACGGATCTGAATTAAACAAAACGTTGACTTATCAGTCAGGTTGCATATATTATTATTTTTTTTGCCCAGATAATAGAAGCCGCGGTAACTGAAACCAGTTGCAGCCGATACAATGTGACCAACCCGTTCCGGTCTGCAGAGGATGAGACCTGTCGCGCATGACCTTAATACACGATCCAGTTTTGGAACGAGGTGGGAAGTCTGTGCAAAGTTGAGTCACGCAGTATACTTATGGGAGAAACACTATTTGTCAGTTTTCTGCGTGGAGAAGTCAAATCTCGTCATAATATGACTCTTCGAATAGTTAAATTTATTAATGGTTTCTACTCCCTGTCTGTCAACAATCCTCAATGTATTTTTTTTTCATATACGCTGTCTTTCAATAGGGACGCTAAAAATTTGTTAGATTATAGCGGCCATGTTGTTAAAGCGACATCTATCAAATTTATTGTGAAATGTTTAGTAATGTATGGCAAATCACCATGGAAGGTTATAGCGTTGAAAAACGTGTGTAAATTATCTAATATTATTTTCAAAATCATTGCTCCGTTCGAGAAACGTTCCACGCATTACGTGATTTTTAGCCTCGCCACAACCGTCCTGCCGAGTCGACTATTCGACGTTTGGTGGCCAAATTCGAGTCAACCGGTTCGATAAATAATCAGCCAACGCCCGTACGCCCCCAAAATGCAAGGTCTGCTGAAAACATCGCTGATATGCGTGAGAGTGTACGGGAAAACACGAGGCAGTCAATTTCTCGTCGTTCACAAGAACTTGGCCTTTCTGCGACTTCAGCTTGGCGAATTTTGCGTCGGGACTTGGGTTTGCACCCGTATAAAATCCAACTGACCCAGAACCTTAAGGTAAACAACCATAGAAAACGCTGTGTGTTCTGGAGCAGTTGGAAGTTGACCCAAATTTTACTAAAAAAATCATCTTTAGCGACGAGGTTCATTGTTGAATGAATGGATATGTGAACAAGCAAAATTGTCGGATTTGGGACCATACCAATCCACATGAGATACACCAGCACCAAATGCATCCCGAGAAAGTTGCTGTTTGGTGCGGATTTTGGTCTGTCGGAATCATCGGTCCGTACTTCTTCCAAAACGAAACTGGCATTGCCATAACCGTCAACGGCGAGTGCTACAGATCGATGATAAGCAACTTCTTGTGGCCTAAACTGGATGATATATGTAGATACTGACGACATGTGGTTCCAACATGACGGCGCTACGTGCCACACAGCGCATGCCACGATGGACATTCTGCACGAGCGATTTGAGGGCATGGTTATCTCGCGCGGCGTCGACGTGAACTGGCCACCGAGATCGTGCGATTTAATGCCTTTAGATTTCTTCCTTTGGGGCTATCTTAAATCGCAGGTATATGCGTATAAACCGCAAACAATTGATGCCCTCAAAGTCAACATAAAGAATGCCATCCAGCAAATTCAACCTGATTTATGCGACAAAGTCATCGAAAATTGGACCTCCCGAATACGTGCCACCAAGCAAAGCTACGGCGGATATTTTAACAACGTTATATTTCATACTTAATGCCATAAAACATTCTTTCAATTAACAAAAAAATTGAGTAGATATCTCACACACAACTTGTTTTATTTACATTTAAAAATTGAGCGTCCTTATTGAAAGACCCTGTATATAGTACCCTCCGACCTCCGTGATGATCGCCGTGACGACCTCTGTGGTCTAGTTGGTAAAACGCCTGTCTTCCAGCCTGGAGGTTGCGGGTTCAAGTCCCGCTGGGACCCAGATATTTTTAAAAACGATTCCAGTCTGTTTTTCACTTAAGGCCTATTTAACATATTTCTTGTTGGATGGAAGAGATTGCCATATGGCAATAAGTCCACCAGATTGTACTGTATACAAAGAAAGTGGCATACATCCTTAATATATCTGATTTAATAGAGCGTAGCTTGGGAACAATATTGTATTTTGCCCCAGTAAGCAAGACTTCGGTTTTAGAACCTTTGAAGTATATACGTAACTCGCGGTTCGTCATTGAACATGTTGGCAGCACTACCGGCGCTTGCGGGTATTATTATCAGACGAACTCTTTTACAAGACTGGCACCCTTTATTTTTTTGTATGACCGTCGGGAATCAAATCCGAAGGCCTCAGTTGGAAGTTCGGAAAGTTACCACTGGACTACGGAGGTATCCCTATCATGAATTTATTTCATATCAACAATCTCTGTTTGAGAATAGCGCAAGTACATGATCGGAAAGAATATTTTCTGCGAGATAAGAAGGGGTAGCGGGACAGTTAAGGATATTATAAAATCATGACAGTGTGGGTATCTGTCCATACATGCTCAAACTTGTTCACGCCGGAAAATTTTGAACTTAATATAAATAAATACAGGTTTGTTGATAGCAACTAAAGGGTCTTTCAAATTGAGCGGGTTTTTTCATTCTTAGATAAAACACAGATGGCGTCGCGAATTTGCCTGGGTCTTGTGACATTTGAGAAGTGTAATGTATGACATTTATAAAAATGGAGTCGTATACAATACAACGACGCGTTCAAATATGTTGAATTATGTTATGTATTGTAATCTCCGGAAACGTTGATGTTAATTGCCCACCAAGATCATGTGATCTGACACCGTTGGACTATTTTCTCTGGGGTTACGTGAAAAGCCAGGTCTATAAGAATGACCCCCGTTATTGGTGAGTTAGAACCGCAATTATGCCAAAATGTCATCGAAATTTTTGACAAAAGAGCGGACATCTGTGGAGCTGCAAGAGGTGGACATTTGGCGGATATTGTTTTTTGTGTTTAAATGTCATACATTATACTTCAATGACTAATAAAAAGTTTTTTGAAATCAAAGCAAATTGTGTGTTTTATTCAAGAATTATAAAAACCTCTCAATCAATTTGAAAGATCCCGTAGTAACATACGAGTATGTGCGAGTGCATATTTAAATATTGTGTGTTAACATAAGTTGTGTCCGTTTTTTTTTCAATTTTAAAAATGAGCATCAAAAGTAAAACAAAATGGTAAAGGTTATACGTAATTTGAAAGAAAATTTTCTGATCTACAAGATATTGTGTTTGCTTTTACGTTACATATATTATTTTATTTGATTACAAGCCTTCAAAATGGAATGTCAAGTAGACGAAAGTGAGCATTTTCGACACCTCCTTCTGTTCGCGTTCAATCGAGGGAATAAAGCTGACAAAGCTGCTCGCGATATTTGCGAAGTGTACGGTGAAGATGCTATGAATGAAAGGACAGCTCGTCGATGGTTTTTGCGTTTCAAAGACGGTAATTTCGATCTTAAAGACATGGAGCGTTCCGGACGACCAGTGGACTTCGATGAGGACCGCTTAAACTATATTATTCATGAAGATCCCCTTCAAACCACCGTAGAATTGGCTGAGCAGATGAATTGTAGTCACATGACTGTATACCGCCATCTTAAACTAATGGGAAAAGTCCAGAAGTTCGGCGCTTGGGTTCCACATGTTTTGAATGAAAACAACAAAAATCAACGTTCGACAATTTCTGCTGGTTTGCTCGCGCGTCATTGAGCTACGCATGGCCACAAGCAAAGATTCCTTTACCGCATCATTACTGGTGATGAAAAATGGTTTGAAAATGGTGATGAAAAATATTTGAAGGGGATCTTCATGAATAATATGGTTTAAGCGGTCTTCATCGAAGTCCACTGGTCGTCCGGAACGCTGTATGTTTTTCAGGTCAAAATTACCGTCTTTGAAATGCAAAAACCATCCACGAGCTGTCCTTTCATTCATAGTATCTTCACCGTATATAGTACTTCGCAAATATTGCGAGCAGCTTTGGCAGGCTTTTAATCAAATAAAATAATACATGTAACGTAAAAGCAAATACTATATCTTGTAGAGCAGAAAATTTTCTTTCGAATGACGTATAACCTTTACCATTTTGTTATACTTTTGGTGCTCATTTTGAAATTGAAAAAAAACGGACACAACTTATGTTAACACCTAATACATTCCTAAATCACATATACTCGTATATCTCAAGATAAATAGCAGAAAATACATTAAAAAAAGAAGCTATCAAAAGTTCTGGGCTTATCTCATAGCACCTCCTTGGCCGAGATACACCCCACCAATATATGTATATTATGTATGTCTTATATAAATTATATATAAGACATACATACATATGAGTTACGACTCCCACCACCTAGGTTTGCTTTAAAAAGTGACTTATATATTAATATAATACATTTATGTAGTTCATGCAGAAATCTATTAAACTCAGCTAGTAATGCTAATGTCCGCGAATTTCGCTGACACGAGTAAGTACTTAGTAATGTCACGAGACTCGCTTTTCCGGTTTCCTTAAAAAGGGTCTGCAGTGAAAGCTAGTCTCACCTCCTTGAACAAATTGTTTACATATTCAATTGAGTCAACAAGTTTCTATAATATTTCTTGACATCCCAGCCCACTTTCAATAACGTTGTCCTTAACTGTCTGTACTGTTAGGCCAGGGTATCGGCAAACTACCGCGCGCCGCCTATTATTGCACGGCCCGCGAGCTAAGAATGAATTTTACTGCTTTTAATACTTTGCATTCGGTGGTCTCTCATGTGACGCCACCCTGTTATAATTCAGTTGCGTTTCTTCTTCAAAGATGAAATACGTTAAATCTCAATACAGGTCAGCATTAACAGATGATCATTTGCAATCAATGTTGATTATAAGGAGTAATATCTTTCAAATGTTAAAATGAGTGAAAATATTATTTATGGTACGAGTAGCTGGAACATAGATAATAAGTGAAGATAGGAGAAGTCTCTTCGAGTTGAGGAGTTCCAAGATTCGACCATATGTGCCGCTCCTTTAGTTTCGCATAAGGAGGCCTCTGCTGTGACGCTACGCAGTTATAATTCAGTAATGTTTATTTTTCAAAGATGAAATACGTTAAATCTCAATACAGGTCAGCATTAACAGATGATCATTTGCAATCAATTTTGATGATAGGGAGTACTTGCTTTGAACTCCATTTTGGTGCAATGTAATCTTGAAAAAAAAAAACAATTCCATTATTCCAAATAGAGCTGTATAAGTCTATTTATGTTGTTGTATTATATTTTGTTAAGTAAATTTGTGAAAACCTTTTTTTTATATTTAAGTAGGTCTACCTACAAAAATATCCTCAATTTAGCCTCTTGAGTCTAAAATATTTACTATTTGCCCCTTTATCAAAACATGTTTGCCGATGACTACGTTAGACTAGTGCCAACCACCAGACTAGTGGCCAGTGACATATTGTCACCAATAAATTATTTCGAGATATTTTGTTGATGTGGTTGGCCAGCATTTTAGTCCCACTTGTCCAAGAGTAAGAAAAGATCATAAAGAAAGATAGAGAGAGAAACATCTTGCTTCTTTTTCCCAAAATATTGATATTGACAGATTTTACATGCGGCAATCTATAGCTGATGCGTACGCGATTTTAAAAAGAGAAATTTTATTTAATTATTTTTTTAAATTTATTACTACAGTGTACGGTATTTTATCGACCATTTAAAAAGGTTACAAACGTTATACACAAATTAGAATTTTGTGTGCGCTTGAATATAAATACAACTTGTCACAAAAATAATAAACGTTTACTTGAATCACATACAAAAAAACATCGAAATGAAATACACACATACAAACCGAACAACAAACACATAAAATGAAATCTTAAGTCAAATCAAGGCTCAGACATTAAAAAGCACTGCCATAAAAATGGAAAAAAAATATTCATACAATCAATCCATTCCAAAAAAATCACATCGAAACTTCAACATATTAACAGACATCTCGAAAAGTTTGAGAGAAATAAAGTGAACCAAAAGAAAGAGAGGGGAAAAATCAACAAGTCACGCTGTGGCGTTGGGTTTATGGTTCAGGCAAACAAAAGCGCTTTCTGAGAGAACTTTTAAAGACATTAACACTGTCACCAAATATGTCCGAGTTTGCAGTATAGGCATTACCCAATCGATGCAATCTGGATATGGAAGAATTTGAATAATAGCCAAACGGGAAAATCTAAGAGAACTTTTAAAGGCATTAAGACTGTCAACAAATATGTCCGAGAATGCAGTATAGGCATTACCCAATCGATGGAATCTGTATATGGAAGAATTTGAATAATAGTCAAACGGGAAAATCTAAGAGAACTTTCAAAAGCATTAAGAATGTCATGAATTTGTTTTATGATTGTGTGGTATATTGTGGGATGAATGTTTTGGTCTGTCTGGAGTGATGAAGTGTGAGGAGTTTGATTTCGCGTGATGTATACATATGTAATTGTATACATCACGCGAAATCAAACGCGTGATGTATACTCACTGTTTGTCAGGTTGATAAGAATGTGCAACGGGGTTTTATAAATTAAAAAATCTGAAAGAAGTATCAATTTATTTTTTTACGATATATGTCCTCAGTGAGATACAGGCAAAAGCCTAGTTTACTGGGGACACGGCAAATGAAAGGCAACAAATCCAGATCCATTAAAATTGTTTGTCCAAATTAAATTACCTGTTGTTTTTTTTTTCACAAATTATCTATATTTCCTGTAATGTGCAAAATAAATAGTCCCCCCTTGTATGGTATTATTCTCAGTGCGCGTATTTATACAATATGTATTCGGCACTTTTAATTTAAGATGTTATAAGATGAGCTTCAACCTTTTGATAGTTTCTCTCTTAAATTTAATTTATTCCATATTATCTTGAAATATATGCATTTTCAGGTTATGTACATACCATGTTGCTGTCAATAAACCTATATTTATTTAAGTATTTTTCAATGTCCACGTTTTCCTCACGTACATCAAAGTCTGTACTAAAATATTGTTGTAGACTATCATCTAAGTAGATTTGAATACTGTCCGATTCTTATAAATGCCTGTCACTCACATTTGCACTATATATGTATGTTTTTAGTCATTCGTTCGTTCAACGTGTCCAAACCATCTCAGCGTGCTCCTTATCCACCTTACTCAACACATCAGCCTTAAGTTCACATTCATCAATAATCACTACATTCCGTATTCTGTCATACATTGTCACTCCATATATTATTCTCAATGCACGCATTTATTCGGCTCCTCTCAGTATTTTCCATGTCCACGTTTCACTCCCATACATCAAAGTGGGCACGCAGTCTATTGTGAACTGTAATCATAACAAATTTTGATACTGTCCTATTCGAGTATATATAATTTAATGCACCATTGACTTTGTTTCCTATCACTACACGCCGTTCGATATCCCTCTTAATTTCTAATTAATTACAGAATTCCTCAACTTGCTCCAATCTTTCATTATTCAATGTTCAAATGAATCATAAAAAATATACATTCGGTCAAAAAAAAAACTTTCCAAAAAATATTTTCTCAATTCAAAATACGGTCATAATGTCATGCAACAAACGTCTCAAGCGGTGGGTGGGGTATGGTTCGGTATCCGACTGTGGAATTTATGTGTTACTGGTCCACTGGAATGGAATAAATCACACAATACAATAATAGCACGTTTAACGAGATAAATTATTCTTTTTGATTCTGAATTAATGAATTCTGTTGTTTATTTGGAAGATTTCTAATTTTATTTAATCATATGTTGTATACGACGCTCTGACATTCCTGTGAGATATTAGGAAACTTGTTTTTTCTTTCATACGTGCATATACGAGTATATGATATCATAGTGTCTCTTGCAGAGAAGGCAAAAAGAACAGATTTCCAAACCCTTGTATCCAAGAACACATGTACGTCTTTCTCCACGTCCCAGAGTCATACACAATAAAACTATAATAATAAAATAAATACCTCGGAAGTATCCTAGTGGAAGACCTCGACCCAGAAACCTAAGTCAAGTGCAGAATTGAAACATCTCGTGCGACTTTTAATAAAATGAGAAGCGTATTCTGCGATGATAATCTAAACTTGAAACTTTGACAACTGTTGGTCAAATGCTACGTTTGGTCAGTGTTATTGCATGGAGTGGAATCATGCACCCTCAAAGTTGGTAGTCGTCGGTTCATACCGACTGGAAGCATTTGAAATGTGGATGCACCGGAGAATGCTACGGATACCCTGGACGGATATGGTCAGCAACACGAGGGTTCTTCAAAGAGTCAACGTTGATAGAGAGTTGCTGACTAATATAAAAATCCGAAAAGTGTCCTATTTGGGTCATGTATTAGGTGTTAACATAAGTTGTGTCCGTTTTTTTTCCAAATTTAAAAATGAGCTCCAAAAGTAAAACAAAATTTTAAAGGTTATACGTCATTCGAAAGAAAATTTTCTGCTCTATAAGATATTGTGTTTGCTTTTACGTTACATATACGTTACATGTGTTACGTAGGTACTCGTATATTAATTCTAAAAAACCGCTGTGGGTGAGGAAGCGACGCTATTAACATCTCACGTCTCACTCTACTTCGGTATATGGGAACGTAAGAATAGAATCTCAGTTCGCTCACTTCAGTAGCTCGTGGGCATTTGTTTGAGGTGGTCTCTTCGCCCGTTTGATGAACGTCGGCTGATGTTTTTTTCATGTTTTCAGCAATTACATTTCAATTATTATCCCTTTTGACTTCAAATTTAATTAATTTAAGCGATTGGCTATGAATATTCTTATTTTTCCGATTGTAAATCGCTCATTTTTACATGTGCATTGATGTGTATTGAATACACAGCAAAGGAACGCGCGGATTTTTTTAGCACAGGAAGGAAAAGGTTAAACAAACCAACAATGTTTTATATTGTAGCAACATTCCGAATATTTACTTAGATATAGCAATTTTAGTAAACCCTTTACGAAAAATAGAATTCTTCAAAAGCAAGCCGGACATTAAGTATTTTTAAAAAAAATCACATTTAAGTGTAAAATCATTCTGTAGGTACTAACCTAGAATGGAGTTCTGTAGGTTCTAACCTAGAATGGAGTTCTGTAGGTGCTAACCTAGAATGGAGCTCTGTAGGTACTAACCTAGAATGGAGTTCTGTAGGTGCTTACCTAGAATGGAGTTCTGTAGGTACTAACCTAGAATGGAGTTCTGTAGGTACTAACCTACAATGGAGTTATGTAGTTACTAACCTAGAATGGAGTTCTGTAGGTACTAACCTAGAATGGAGTTCTGTAGGTACAAACCTAGAATGGAGTTCTACAATTGATCATAAATACCAGTTCAGTTAATCAACAAAATACGTTCGTGACACTTTGACTAGTGTAAACTTTTAAACGCATATGATATATGAAACAAAAATTAAATAAACCGTGTCAAAAACATTTAATTTCATTTCATTTGCAGTTATAAAGGGCACTTATAAATATCGAAAGTATATTTATTACTTTACAAGATTTCTGTCGCGTGTCCACACTATTAATTAATGTCTTCGTTTAGACAAGCGTTTTGTGTAGCAGTAAAAACTGTCAAAGCGTGGTCAGTTAATTGGATACTACAGTGGACGGCGTGTGGTAATATTAACCTACTTGATGAATACTTCAGGAGCAAGAATCAAGGTGTATGATAGTGCGGTTAACGGGGTGAAGGCATGTCTATGTTAAAATCACTTGTTTGATACTCTATAGTATATATTTACCAAAATAGGAGTGTTAACCCCCCGTGTGGATGCTGGAAGGATCTAAGAGGGCGTTGCTGGGGCAATACAGAAGCATTGCAAAACAACTGGGCAGTAAGAAAACGCTTAAAAAATAAGCTACCAAAATATTTTTTAAAGAAACACTTATCAATTTGACTATTTAGACACACTTAGGCCTCGGCCATGCAGGTAGGAGCCTCGCTTGATCTATGCTGCGAGTTAGGCGACATATCTTAGCGAACCAACGCACCGCATGGTTACACTGCACGCTTCGCGCCACACTGCATGACGATTAGTCACCGAGTGACTAATCGTCGAGTAACCGAGTTTTTGTATCTACTCATATACAATACCTGGCGGTAAGTAATACACATCGTTTGTAGAGAGCGTCGTCCCTGTCGCACGATGCGCTAAGACCTCGGCCACACAGGAAGGAGCCTCGCTTGATGCTTAGAGCTATGCTGCGAGTTAGGCGACATATCCTAGCGAACCAACGCACCGTATGGCTACACTGCACGCTTCGCGCCACACTACATGCCGATTAGTCATCGAGTGAATCTCCTGGCGAACAGATGTATTGGTTAATTTTATTGTTTCACCGTGATTTTACAAGATGACGGAAGTTTTAATAACAGCTGTGTATAAAAGGAAGCCTTTGTGGAACCCATCGAGCAAATTATACAAAAATGTACCAGTAATAAAATCACTTTGGAATGAAGTTGCACAGGAAGCAAATAAAGATAAGGTAAGTTGTTATGAAATTGGTTAGTTTTGAGAGTGGCATCGTGTGTTGACACAACCGCTCCCAACTGTCAAATGAATTTGTGCGTAGCACTTTGGTGTGGCCGAGGATGAAGTCACCTAGTATATGCGTAACGTAAAACCTAGCTTAGCACCTAACGAAGCACTTTGGTGTGGCCTCGGCCTTACAGTCATGTATCGTCGCAAGACCCATACCTATTTTTATTTATTTATTTGACACTTCATCGCAAAAATAACCTGTCTGGCTTATTACCAAGCGGAAATCTCTTCAAACCAACCAAATAAAAGTGAATGAAGCAAGTTACATGGTCGCGAAAAATATTCGAATGATTATATTGATATTTATGGATATGTGGCGTTCGTACGCGCGGTCAATGACCGGCGAAACGACCTTTGCATACCTCAACAATTTGAAACAAACAAGTGCAAGGTCCACACGCCGATCATTCAACTCACTGTCAGGCGTGGAGCGCATTCCATGTTAGAGCGAGAAGGCAGCACATCTGTCGCGCTAGTTCCCAAATCGGAATGATACCTACATATGACAAAAATCGTATTGCGAATGCATAAACGAGACGGCGGCATATAGCGCGCGCATTCCCGCACACATTCAAGAATAGTATAAATACCTACGTCTATCAGTTAAATTTCTCTTTCCGCATTGCGATCTAAACAAGTTTTATTTATCAACAAACTATCCTCATCATCTCTCCTAAAGATATATAGATATTAAAGTAAAAGTGAGATATCATCGATCGAAGGAAAAGGAAGAAATGGTGGAGAGAATATGTTCTGTATAAGGTATCAATCACGTGATTATCACGTTTAAACTCGGGACCGGAATTCAACGTAAATTTAGTTTATCACGTTGAAACACGGGACCGGGACTTAACATAAATTGAGTTTATCACATTTAAACACTGAACCGGGATTCGTTGTAAATACAATCTGGCGGGCTTATTGCCGTGCGGCAATATCTTCCAACCATCCAAACAAAAGTAAATCATGCAAGTTACATGGTCGTCAAAAATATTCAAATGTTGATTTATCTTTATGAAATTTATAGACGTATACATTTAAAAGTAAAAATGAGATATTACCAATCAAAGGAAAAGGAAGGGATGGTGGAGAGAATATGTTCTGTATAAGGTATCAATCACGTGATTATCACGTTTAAACACGGGACTGGAATTCAACGTAAATTTAGTTTATCACGTTGAAACACGGGACCGAGACTTAACGTAAATTTTGTTTATCACATTAAAACACTGAACCGGGATTCATTGTAAATACAATCTGGTGAGCTCATTGCCATGTGGCAATATCTTCCAGGCTACCAAACAAAAGTAAATCATGCAAGTTTTTTTTTATTATTATTTTTAACCTGGCGAGTTTATTGCCGTGTGGTAATCTCTTCCAACCAACCAGAAAGCTTTTTTTATAGGCCCTAAGTGTTAACCAGACTGGAATCCTACTTAAAAAAATCTGGGGTCCAGCGGGAATCGAACCCGCAACCTCCGGATCGACAGACAAGTGTCTTACCACCAGGCCACGGAGGTCGTCAAGTTACATGGTCATCAAAAATATTCAAATGATTCTTCATCTTTATGAAATGTATAGACGTAAAAGTGAGATATCATCAATCAAAGAAAAATGAAGAGGGGGTATTTTTACCTTACCCAACCTAACCTAGCCTAACCTAACCTTACCCAACCTAACCTAACCCAGCCCGGAGGTTCGCGGGTTAAAATCCCGCTGAAAGAGGGGGTATTTTTCCTAATTGTAATAGGTACAGGAGAGGGGGAGAAACCATATTCAGCAACTCCACACAGATGACATAACAGTGAAAAAGGTAATCTCTGGCATAAAAGACGAAACACGTTGGATGCACTGCTCCCGTTTATAGCGAAGTTGACTACGAACTTGTACTGAAGATGAAAACTGCAACGTTTTCGAAACTTCGGTATTTATTTATTTATTTAACAGACCAGACAAAAATAAATTAAGCACGTTACGTGGTCGCATAAATCATTCAATTGACTATCCATCCCCACGAAATCCATAAACATATACGTGAACACATGCCCACGAACCCCACAAAGACGGACAATCACCCGAACAATATTTTTTCATATAAAGGGAGATATCATCAATCAAAAGGAAAGGAAGGGATGGTGCAGAGGAAAGGAAAAGAAAAATCAGGAATGAAACACGTTATTTTACTGACTAGAAATTAAAAGTTTTTTCAGTCGCTTCTTAAAGCGTGCCAAGGACGGAGCGAGTCTTATAGTGGTTTGTAACTGATTCCAGAGTCTCACTGCTTGGATAGTAAAGGACGACGTAAAAAAAGAGGAGCGGTGAACTGGAAAGGCCAATAGACAATCTCTGCTTGAACGTAGCGCTAATCCATTATTTGAAAGACGCTGAAAATTTTCGGCGAGATAAGAGGGTGCGGCGAGACAGTTAAGGATATTATATAATAGAGACAGTATGTGAATTTGGCGTCTATTTCTAACATTCGACCAGTTCAATGCCTTCTAATATGAAGTTATATGAGCGTACTTTCGTACGCCACGGCGTCATAATCCACGTGGAAAAAACCGGTTCGAGTATATACGAGTATACGTATGTTTTAGACCCTGCCCAGATGAGACGTTTTACACGCGATTCGAGTAGCGCGTTTCGAATTAACCAAGGTAAATTGATCTAGCTTCGCGGTATTTATGAAATTTACGAACATATATGTTTCTGTAAAATGTCTTCTTCCTCCTAACTCAATCGCACGGAGGAAGAAGACATTTTACAGAAACATACATGTTCGTAAATTTCATAAATACCGCGAAGCTAGATCAATTTACCTTGGTTAATTCGAAACGCGCTACATACTCGTAAATCGCGTGTAAAACGCTTCATCTGGACAGGCTCTTAAGTGGTCCATTGAATAGACGCTGTGCGGTATCGTTTCTTATTGATTATATCAGCAACGAGTTGTTAGTCAATATTTGCCATTTTTCTACGTACTTTATTCAGGAGCAATTTTTTTCTTTTCTTATTTGTCCAAATAACGATTTCCCAATTAGCGCCAATTTAAATTGGCGCTAGGAAATGGCGAAGAAGTAGGGCCTGTGAGAATTAGACGTATGTAACTAGGCAGCTGCTAAAATGTGCTAAATTAATTTGCAAATAACACTGTTGCTCTCTCCATGCAGGGCAGGAATAGGTTCGATTTCAACCTAAGAAAGTTCAGTTCAGTTCAATCATAAGACACGCTGTTCTTCTTCTTCGCAGTGTCATGTCAGGTCCCCCCAACGTTGAATATCACTTGAGAGTAGACATCTTTATCCCCGGCAGCCCGAAAAAGATCCCCGACGCTCCTTATATCAGTCCAATCACTTATATTGCGGAGCCAAGAGATTTGCCTCGTGCCAACGTGCTCGTATGTTAAATAGATCCTGAAGAACTGTATATGTTAAGAACATCCTGAAGAACTGTTTATGTTAAGTACATCCTGAAGAACTGTATATGTTAAGTACATCCTGAAGAACTGTATATATTATGTACATCCTGAAGAACTGTATATGTTAAGTACATCCTGAAGAACTGTATATTTTAAGTATATCCTGAAGAACTGTATATGTTAAGTACATCCCGAAGAACTGTTTATGTTAAGTACATCCTGAAGAACTATTATATATATGTTAAGTACATCCTGAAGAAATGTATATGTTAAGTACATCGTGAAGAACTGTATATGTTATGTACATCCTGAAGAACTGTATATATTAAGTACATCCTGAAGAACTGTATATGTTAAGTATATCCTGAAGAACTGTATAACAACTCTTCGACCCCCTATTTTGCCTTGGATGATCAGGTGCAGTAATTTGTACTTTGCTCCTGTAAGTAAATGATCCATATAGGACACCTTCTGGATTTTAATAGTAGTCAGCAACTCTCTATCAACTTTGGCTCTTTGATGAACCCTCGTGTTGCTGGCCATATCCAGACACGATGTTATGAGGGACTAAATAAGTCCTCATCTAGCGCGATCTACACTGAGAGCGCGACGTTACGTAGTGACGTAAAAGGAACTGTCCAAAGGGTCTCCTCTGGTGGTGACACATCTGACTCTGAAAACAATACTAGTGACGACAGACTTAAAGTCCGACATCACGGAAGAAGGAAAAATTACTCGTAGCGCAATAAATATACTGAAAAATTCGAAACCATATTTATTTTTATATAAGCGCGACGTCGTGTTAATTATGAGTATATGTTAAGTACATCCTGAAGAACTGTATATTTTAAGTACATCCTGAAGAACTGTATATGTTAAGTACATCCTGAAGAACTGTTTATGTTAAGAACATCCTGAAGAACTGTTTATATTAAATACATCCTGAAGAACTGTTTATGTTAAGTACATCCTGAAGAACTGTATATAAGCGCGACGTCGTGTTAATTACAAGTACATGTTAAGTACATCCTGAAGAACTGTATATGTTAAGTACATTCTGAAGAACTGTATATGTTAAGTACATCCGGAAGAACTGTATATAAGCGCGACGTCGTGTTAATTACGAGTACATGTTAAGTACATCCTGAAGAACTATATATGTTAAGTACATCCTGAAGAACTGTATATGTTAAGTACATCCTGAAGAACTGTATATGTTAAGTACATCCTGAAGAACTGTATAAGGTCAAATACTATCATGGAACTGGCAGAGGCAAGTAAAATAGCGGGTTTGAAAATAGATATTGAAAATACAAAATGCATTTCAAACCGCTTTGCTGGATGTCACATCGTTCCAGGTGGATGGAACACAGCTGGAAATCTCTTTAGAACTTCACATAAAAAAAATAGATTGCCCGAATTACATTACGACCTCCGTGGTCTAGTTGTAAAGATGTCTGCCTCCCAGCCTGGAGGTTGCGGGTTAAAATCCCGCTGATATCCAGATTTTTTTTAAAAGGGATTTCAATTTTATTTTCACTTAAGTCGTTTTTAATATCTTTCTGGTTGTTTGTACAACCAAAGTGTGATACAATACAATACATTAATTCCTGCTACACGTGTTTTAACATCTTATCCTGAAGATTTCTTTAACCTAACCTAACCTTACCTAACCTAACCTAACCTAATCTTACCTCCGAGTCCAGCTCCTGAGGAGAGCTTGTCCGCGTAACGTCTTCATGCTAATTCAAAGCTATCTGGAGGACAGAAAAGTATCCATGAACTTCCAGGGTGTCACTGCTAGCAAGCCCGCCACTAAAGGTTGCGTCCAGGGATCTGTATGTGGCCCCAAGTTCTGGAACTTGATAGTGGACGATCTTCTGCGGACTGAGTTCGGTGAAAGTGTACACATTCAGGCCTTTGCGGATGACATCATCGTCATAGTTGGGGGTGAGGACATGGACAGCGTTGAGCGTGACACGAACGAGGCGCTTGTTTTGGTGAGCAACTGGGGGAGACGGGCTAAGCTGAACTTCTCGGGACCGAAGTCGCTGGCTATGGTTGTTACCAATAAGCTAATACGTCGGGACCCGTGCTTGTGGCTGGGCGGGGAGAGAGTTTCGCTTGTTAAAGAGATCAAGCTCCTGGGAGTCATAATTGACCGGAACCTGAGCTGGACAAAGCACGTTGCAAACATTTGCGAGAAGATGGCCGTGCAATTCAACATCCTCTCGCGTATCGCCAGATGCACGTGGGGCATAGCGCCGGACGTGGCCAAAACAATTTACGTTGGAGCAGTGCAACCCCTTGCCCTGTACTGTGCAAGTGTGTGGGGCGAGGCGTGTCTAAGGAAGCACATTGCCAAGCGACTGAACCAGGCACAGCGACCGTTTTGTATCAGAATCATTAAGGGATACAGAACGATGTCAGCGGACTCTGCTATGGCACTAGCGGGAATGATGCCCCTTAGCCTCAAGGTGCGAGAATGTGCCGACCTGTACTGGGTTAAGAAGGGATGCCCTTTGCCTGATGTCCCGGATGACATAACTTATCAGGGTGTGGCGCTAAGGGCTGAATTTCCTCACCCGGCGAGGACAGACACGGTGGTTCGATTGAGTCTTAGCGACCACAACAACCCATGTGCGAGGATCTACACAGACGGGAGTCTGCTGGATGGCAAGGTGGGAGCAGCATTTGTGGTTTACAAGGACCGGGACGAGATACACAGGCGGAAAATTAAGCTGGCGGATTGCTGCTCGGTATTCCAGGCCGAACTGGTGGCGATGAGGGAGGCGCTGGCTTGGATCGGAGACACAAGAGTTCCCTTGCGGATAGTTGAGATCCATTCGGACTCATTATCTGGCTTAAGGGGAATAACGGATCCAGGCAGCATCAATCCCATTATTCGGACAATACTCGACACAGTGAGCCGTCTGCGGAGTAGGGACGTGGTGGTCCAGTTCCACTGGGTAAAGGGTTACTCGGGAAATGTTGGAAATGACCGAGCGGATGAGCTTGCGAGGCAGGCGGGACAACTGAGAGTGGCTCCTATCTACAGCAGGTACCCGCTTTGCTTCGCAGCAAGAATTCTTCGAGACAGATATATGATGCTTTGGAACGAGCTATATGTCTCGAACTCAACGGGACGGATAACCAAGATGTTCTTCACAACCATCTATGAGGCGCTGACGTTTGCGCGGGTGGCGGTCCCCACATTCGAAGTGACGCAGGCACTCACAGGACACGGATGCTTCATGAAATACCTAAACAGATTTCATCTTGCGGAGTCTGAGAGCTGCCCGTGTGACGAGAGTGTGGTGCAGGATGTGCCGCACGTGCTGCTGAGTTGCCCCGCGCAGGCCATCAGACGAAGGAAACTGGAGAACGAGCTGGGGGTATCCCGACTTCTGCTTGAGAATCTAAAGGAGGGACTTTTAATTAAGGAGAATGTTTCCGCCATATGTTTATATATCACCGAAGTAGTTAAATCCACAAAACACATGAACACTGTAACAAGGGAAGAATACCAAAGAGCAGGTCTCTTTGAAGGGCCTTCAGCCGCGTCCCGACGGAGTTTACCGTGATTTCTCCTGTTGTAAGGCAAATGCCGGGGCGCTTCCAATAAAGTCGTGCACGGACGCATTCCTTGTCCTATCCAAACACTGGACATTCGAAACATATAGAACATATACAGAGCAATAAATAATAAACACTTTTGGGGTATGCACTGAGGGCACAGGCAAAGAAGTGGGTCTCCATAGAACCACTTCAGAGAGTCCAAACACAATCCCGGGGTTATAAACCTGGTGCGTCATAAGCCAGGTTACCCATTAGCACAACTCTTCAACAAAAAAAAAAAAAAAAAACCTAATCTTACCTAACCTAACCTAACCTTACCCAACCTAACCTAGCCTAACCTAACCTTACCCAACCTAACCTAACCCAGCCCGGAGGTTCGCGGGTTAAAATCCCGCTGAAAGCCAGATTAAAAAAAAAAGGTTTCCAATATAGTTTTCACTTAAGTCCCTTATAACATAACATATTTCTGGTTGTTTGAACAACTAAAGTGTGATACAATACATTAATTCCTGCTACACGTGTTTCTACGTCCTATCCTGAGGCTTTCTTTAATCTAAACTAACCTAACCTAACCTTACCCAACCTAACCTAGTCTAACCTAACCTAGCCTAACCTAACCTAGCCTAACCCAACCCGGAAGTTTGCGGGTTAAAATCTCGCTGAAAACCAGATTTTTTTCAAAAAGGATTCCAATCTAGTTTCCACTTAAGTCCTCTTTAATATCTTCTTGGTTGTTTGTACAACTAAAGTGTGATACAATACAAATACATTAATTCCTGCTACACTTGTTTCTACGTCCTATCCTGAGGCTTTCTTTATAACAATTAATCACGATTTGTTACTAGAGCAGGTCACACTGGTGTAATGTTACATCGGAGGAACTGTGTGTGGTCTATTGACCCGAATGAAAAGTATTTCAGACGTATGAAACCTTGTTTTTTTTGCTTGTAGCTTTATACTCGTATATTTTTAATGTTTCTAAATTCATTAATTTATATTATTTTTGTGATATATTCAAAACTTAAACCTTACTGTCTTTGAAATTGTGAATTGTCTCTATTACACGTTATACATTTTTGAAGAAAATTTGGACAAACGAAAGGTCACACACTGACTGACGACCAAAAAGTTTGCAGAGTGGAGCACTGCAGAGACACGAAAAAAGACTTCATATCAAGCATTGTAACAGGTGATGAAACATGGTGCTTTCAGTATGAGCCAATTACAAAGTGCCAGGACTCGGAATAGAAGGGTCCAGTGCTCTGAATCAAAACTCTGCTCACCGTTTTTTTTTATTCTTAAGGAATTCATGCCTGAAGATCAAATAGTGAACGCCGATGTATACCTGGGTGTTTTGAATACTTTATAAGCCAGGATTCTTCGAGTTCGACCCGAATACAGGGAACAAAAGGCATGGTCATGGCTGCACGACAGTTTACCGGCGCACAAAAGCAAGATTGTACGCGATTTCTTGACCAAAAAAAAGTATCGATCAACCTTAAGTTCACGTTCATCCTAATCCCTTAATTTCATATTCTCTCATACATTGTCACTCCACGTATTCATCTCAAGATATGTATTTTTTTACAGCATTCGACTCCTGTTAATTTTTTCTCGTCTACGTTTCACTCCTAAATAATACTTTGAAAAAAGTAAAGGTAAGAATTAAGATAAATCGGACGAGCTGTATGAGATGTTTGAATGTGGAAGAAGCGAAATATTTATGTTACAAAAGGAAAATCTTGACAACCTCCTCCGTGGCCTAGTTGGTAAGACTTCTGTATCCCAGCCCGGAGGATTTGGGTTCGTATTCCGCTGGAAACTATTTTTTATTAGGATTTCAATCTAGTTTTCATTTAAGGTCTCTTTAAAATCTTCCTGGTTGATTGCAAGAGATTGCCACATGGTAATATGCCCACCAGGTTGAACTGTATACAACGAAAGTGTAATACAATACAAAAGTCTGGCGCTCTGTTCTCTCAGCCTACCCCAGTAAGGAAACGGGATGATGGTATGTATAATTTTTATTTGATTTCAACGTTAAAATGATATTTTTGACTAAGCCATTTAAAAAAAATGGGCACGTAATAAGTGTTATACATATGTGTATGTAATAGACAAAAAACTAGAATAATATGAACTTATCACATTAACAAAGTAAATCTATACGATTCAATCAATTCATTCTGGTAAAAAGTCATATGAAAATCCATATAATGGCCATATTGACTACCCAATATGTGCAAGAATTGTATAAAATACTCGTTAGTTACAGCCACTTCACTTTGGAACAAAACATTTAGCCGAGTGGGCCTACATGGAACGTGTAACATAAGCTGAGTTTGTTCTGACTATTGAAATACGTTCTGGCAATCTTGTCAGATAGAAGAAAGATGAAAAAAACATGTTGGTGTACTTCGATCGTCTCTCTTGGGTATGTCATCGGATTCAGTACAGTGGTGTGGTCTGTGAATTAGCTGATTTGCAACAGCTCTCACTTTAAAAAAAAATCGACGGCACAGCCTTACTTTTAACCTATAGAAGATATGATTGTAAAGGCAAAATTGCGGTGGACCAGGCATGTGATACGCATGGGCGATCATCGACTCAAAAACAGCGTCTTGTACGGGAAAGTAGTGGGCAAGCGAAGAGCTGGTGGGCAGAGGAAGCGCTATAAGGACAGTCTGCGACAGTCGCTTACTTTGTGCAGGTTGCCTGAGGACTGGGAGCAGGTGGCTCGGGACTGTGAGAGGTGGAGAGCCGTATGCTTTCGGGTTGATGGCGTCTCAATGGCTAGACGTGGGAGAAATAGTCAACGCGCTGCGAACACGGGTCAGCATGGCCAGGCGGCTCAGCAGGGTCCACATATATGCGGCATTTGCAGGAGGGAGTGCGCATCTAGGATCGGACTGCTTTCTTACAGAAGATCACACGATCGACGTGGAAGAACGGTTCAAGACTGATGTTGAAGTGGCGAGGGGATCCTCGACTGCGAGGCCCGGCGACGAGTTTCCAACTAAATTGACGTTGGAATGATGAGGGGGATCCTCGACTACGTGACCTAGCAACGACGACGATTATATTCTTAACTATCCTGTCACCCTCTCTCATCTCACCGAAAATATTCAGCATATTTTCAATCGTGCACATGCGCTACGCTCAAATAGAGATCGTTTATTGGCTTTCCCATTACATCGGCCTTTTTTTCACATCGTTCTTTACTGACCATGTAATGAGACTAAGATTAATGGACTAATGTTATACTCTGAGATGGCTTGGACATGTGAAACGAATAAACCAAGAACATGAACAAAACAAATAAACAGTACAAATATGAATAGAAGGTGTGGTAGAAGATAGAGAAAAGTATTTTGAAAGAACGAAATGTAAGGCAAGATTGAGGATGTATGAATGTGAAAGAAGTGGAATAAATATGTATCGAAAGATAGGAAAGTCAAGCGCTCTATCTTTTCTGCCTAACCCAATAGAGAATCGGCGGCACGTTATAGTACATGTAAACATTTACTAAAACAGTAATGTAACGTGTTTTATTCCCAATTTTCCTTCCCTCTCCACCATCTCTTCCTTTTTCCTTTGATTGGTCACAACTCATATTTATTTTTACAAAAACATCTTTTGTTAAAACATCTTTTGCCCAAAGGCAATATGCCTATTTAGCTCCCATAACATGCAATGGTGTGCCGAATTCAATAAAGGTAAAGGGAAGAAAACCATTTAGGCAGTCGATCGGAGCGTGGTTGTTATTGCGACAGGAGTTTCAGTACTTGGGCTTGCAAGAGGAATGACTTATGGAAAGGGCTTGTGTGAGCTCTTGAGTGTGGTGTTTTATATTTATATTTTTATATATTTTAATTTTTATGATTATGTGCGGTATATTGTGGGACGAACGTTTTGGTCTGTCTGGAGTGATGAAGTGTGAGAAGTTTGATTTCACGTGATGTATACATATGTAATTGCGTGTCCCTGTTTGTCAGGTTGATGAGAATGTGCAACGGGGTTTTAGATAATCAAAAATCGGAAAAATTATCGATTTATTTTTTTATTCTATGTTATGTTATATGTCCTCAGTGAGATACAGGCAAAATCCTAGTTTACTGGGGACACGACAAATGAAAGGCAACAAACACAGATCCATTAAAATAGTGTGTCTAAATTAAATTACCTGTTGTTTTTTTTAGCAAATTATGTATATTTCTTGTCATGTGGAAAATAAATAAATATTTTTTAATGATTTTTTTACGCTTGTATGTTATAATTATTTGAATATTTTTTTGCGATAATGTAACTCCCTTTATTTACTTGTCAGCTTGTTTGGGAGAGATTACCACCAGGCAATAATAAGACGACAATCAAATTGTTTTCTCAATTCTCGACTAACTGTGAATCACCGAAAGATTGTCGACAACATATGTTTTCCTATGATTCTTTGGGCACATTGCTCGTGGCCAAGGAGACAGTTTGGAGAGGTTTGTGGTTACTGAAGACTTGGAAAGACGACACACAAGAGGAAGAATCCCAATGCGTTGGATTGACCAAGTGAGAGACGCAACTGGACTACCCTTAACAACTACCCTTCGAGCCGCGGAGTGCAGGGATGGATGGAGAGGAGTCGTCAGAGACTATCATGGGAGTCATGATGCTCAATCATGAGCTACACGACAGGGTTGATGATTAACCCTTTTTTTCCCTGTGATGTGTAACTAGTACACATTGCTTCTAAAAACTTTAATATCTCTATAAATATAATAAATACTGGGTTCAGATTTTAGGTATTCCCCCATAAAGCATTTACGCATTGAATGAATGTAAATAATATTAATAATAATTAGCACTTATCGGCCACATGAGAGATATTATGTGAAAATCGGGAATAAATTCACCAATACAATCAAACGTGTGCCAGTGTGTGACGTAGGTATGTATAATATATTCATTCGAAAAACCCGCTATGGGTGGGGAAGCGACGCTATTCACGTCTCACTCTACTTCGGTATAGGAGAACGCAATAAATAGAATCTCAGTTCGCTCGCTTCTGTAGCTCTCGGGCATTCGTTTGAGGTGGTCATTTCGCCCGTTTTGTGAACGTCGGCCGATGTTTTTTTCTTGTTTTCAGCAATTAAATTTCAATTATTATCACTTTTGACTTCAAATTTAATTAATTTAAGCGATTGGCTATGAATATTTTTTTTTTTTTTTTTCGATTTTAAATCGCTCATTTTTACATGTGTATTGATGTGCATTGAATACACAGCACCGGAACGCGCGGATTTTTTTAGCACAGGAAGTAGAAGGTTAATAAATAAGCTTAAGACATTATTAATTGTTGTTGATTTAATTGCACCAAGAATTATTCTTGAAAATTTGGATTCACTGCGACTATTTTTTAATTTCAAATACTGGGGAAGAGAATCCCTGAGAGAAAATCTGCAGTCTAAATGACCACGTACAAAAGCGTTATAAAATAGCTTAAGAGTAGAAGGATGAGCGCCCCACCAGACCCTGGAGACTCCTCTGAATGGATCGGTGTATCTTTCACAGACTGAAACAATATAATTTATATGATCATTCCATAAAAGCTTTCTGTTGAGGACAATTCTTTAAAACTTAACCTATTTACAAATTGGAATATCGCAGTTATCTATCTTTATTGATGTGAAAAGAACTTGTTTATTAGTGAAAGTTTTGAAGTTTATGATTGTAAGACAATAAACAACCGTTATCCATACATACATTAGTCAAATGCTACGTTTCGTCAGTGTTATTGCTTGGAGTGGAATCGTGAACCCTCAAAGTTGGTAGTATGAACCGACTGGAAGCATTCGAAATGTGGATGCACCGGAGAATGCTACGGATACCCTGGACGGATATTGTCAGCAACACGAGGGTTCTTCAAAGAGCCAAAGTGAAATAAATAAAATAAATAAATAATAGATTTATTGATAGCAACATAGTATATACAGATTATATTTAAATAACACTTCTAAAACACATAAATTGCAGATAATACATTAAATACAGAAGCATTAAATACAGAGTTGCTGACTAATATTAAAATCCGAAAGGTGTCCTATTTGGGTCATGTACTTAGAGGGGAAAAGTATAAATTACTGCACCTGATCATCCAAGGCAAAGTGGAGGGTCGAAGAGGTGTTGGCAGGAGGCAAATCTCCTGGCTCCGCAATATACATGATTGGACTGGTATAAGGAGCGTTTGAGATCTTTTTCGGGCTGCCGGGGACAAAGATGTCTATTCTCAGGTGATATTCAACGTTGGGAGGGACCTGAGATGACACTGGAAAGAAGAATAATTCATACATACATCACGTCTTTTTCCTGTCGGAGTAGGCAGAGAGGACAGAGCGCCAGACTTTTCAATCTCGACACATATCCTTAGCCTTTAAATCCATAATCTTGATGCCCTCCGTGGCCTTGTTGGTAAGAAGCCTGTCTCCCAAACCGGAAGATGCGGGTGATTTTTAAAAAGGATTGCAGTCTGGTTTTCACTTCAGGCCTCTTAAATATATTTCTGGTGGGTTGGAAGGGATTGACACATGGCAATAATCCTGCCAGTTTGTACTGTATACAACTACAGTGTAATACAATACAATATTATACAACTTCCACGATTTCTCTGACGTTTTACGTTTCCTTTTTCAGAATATAATTTACCTAATCAAACCATACTTTCCTTGATCTTCCTCTCTACGCTTTCCACTCACATCTGCACTGTATATCTGTTTTGTTAATATTTCTTCATTCATTCGTTCCACATGTCCAAACTTCATCTTACTCAACACATCAGTTTTATGTTCACATTCATGCCTTATCACATAACTCTGTATTCTATCATACATTGTCACTCCATGTATTATTCTCAATGCGCGCGTTTCTACAGCATTTATTACTGCTCCTATCAGTCATTTTCCACGTTTCACTCACATACATCAAAGTTGGCACCAACGTATTATACTATTGTGGACTATCACCTTAACAGGTTTCGTTTCGACTATATACGTGTTAGTGCCTCATACGTGATTGGACTGGTATAAGGAGTGTTGGGGATCTTTTTCAGGCTGCCGGGGACAAAGATGCCTACTCTCAGGTGATATTCAACGTTGGGAGGACCTGACATGACACTGAGAAGAAGAAGTGCCTCATAGACTTTGTTTCCTATCGTTGCACGCCTTTCTACTATATATCCCTCTTGACTCTTCCATCATCTGAGAAAATACTACCCAAATAACCAAATTCCTCAACTTGCTCCAGTCTTTAAAGGTGAAACGTGCAACTTTAGGAAATACTTGGAAACTTATAATTTTATTTTAGAGCAGCTTTGGCAGCTTTATTCTCTCGATTGAACGCGAACAGAAGGAGGTGTCGAAAATGCTCACTTTCGTCTACCTGACATTCCATTTTGACGGCTTGTAAGACAAAATGTTACTCAATTTTACCATGTAGGCTTACGTAATTGTGGAGGACTTATTTTATAGTGATAAAGCACTTAGATTTGTTTTTAGTGGAACAACGCTTACATGGAACAAGAAGTATTGGATTTTTCGAGAATTTTATGGATAGATCTTGAGATATAGAAAACACGTGGGCTCACTTGTAGAACGAGATGCAAGTTGCTTTACAGAATTAAAACCTTTCTACATGTTGATGCAGGGTTACTCAACTCCAGAGGCAAAGTATTGTCCTTAATGTTTTGTTTATACTAGGTTATTTATATTAATAAAGGAGAGCACAAAGTTAGTAGGTATTTCTAAATATTGTGATATTCTGGCAAATACTATATATACTTATATTAAAAATATCTAAATTGATGTAAAATTCAGTTCCAAGTCTTTGCATACGAATTATAGATGAGTTAATTTTATAATTAGTACAGCAATTTTCGGTATAAAAGGGATTGAGCTGTCTTGTGGATCTAGTGGGAATACGAAATGAAATGCTTGCGAGTAAGTGAGGTGCATCAATCACTGAGTGAATAAGTTATACGATGTATTCTTTTTAGAAGATGCATTTCTACAGCACAATTTCGGTTTCTCTTAATCCACATTCACGTTTCACTCCTGTACATTAAATTTGACACCAAAATACTATTGTGGATTATCATCTAAACAGGTTTTGATACTGCCCGTTTCGAGTATATATGTGTTAGTGCCCCATTGACTTTATTTCCTATCACTAGACACCATTAGACATCCTTCTTAACTCTTACATCATCTGAGATAATACTATCCAAATAGTAAAATTCCTCAACTTACTTCAATCTTTAACTGTTCACCCATAAATCACATTTATTGAGTGTTAACATAAATTGTGTCTGTTTTTTTTTTCAATTTAAAAATGAGCCCAAAAGGTAATACAAAATGGTAAAGGTTATACGTCATTCAAAAGAAAATGTTCTGCTCTACAAGATATCGTGTTTGCTTTTACGTTACATGTATTATTTTATTTGATTACAAGCCTTCAAAATGGAATCTCAAGTAGACGAAAATGATCATTTTCGACACCTCCTCCTGTTCGCGTTCAATCGAGGGAATAAAGCTGCCAAAGCTGCTCGCGATATTTGCGAAGTGTACGGTGAAGACGGTATGAATGAAAGGACAGCTCTTCGATGGCTTTTGCGTTTCAAAGACGGTAATTTCGACCTGAAAGACATGGAGCGTTCCGGGCGACCAGTGGACTTCGATGAGGACCGCTTAAATTATATTATTCATGAAGATCCCCTTCAAACCACCGTAGAATTGGCTGAGCAGATGAATTGTAGTCACATGACTGTATACCGCTATCTTAAATCAATGGGAAAAGTCCAGAAGTTCGGCGCTTGGGTTCCACATGTTTTGAGTGAAAACAGCAAAAATCAACGTTCGATAATTTCTGCTGGTTTGCTCGCGCGTCATCGAGCTACGCATGGATACAAGCAAAGGTTCATTTACCGCATCATTACTGGTGATGAAAAATGGTTTGAAAATGGTGATGAAAAATGTTTGAAGGGGATTTTCATGAATAATATGGTTTAAGCGGTCCTCATCGAAGTCCACTGGTCGTCCGGAACGTTCCATGTCTTTCAGGTCGAAATTACCGTCTTTGAAACGCAAAAACCATCGACGAGCTGTCCTTTCATTCATACCGTCTTCACCGTACACTTCGCAAATATCGCGAGCAGCTTTGGCAGCTTTAATCCCACGATTTAACGCGAACAGGAGAAGGTGTCGAAAATGCTCACTTTCGTCTACTTGACATTCCATTTTGAAGGTTTGTAATCAAATAAAATAATGTATGTAACGTAAAAGCAAACACAATATCTTTTAGAGCAGAAAATTTTCTTTCGAATGACGTATAACCTTTACCATTTTGTTTTACTTTTGGTGCTCATTTTTAAATTTGAAAAAAAACGGACACAACTTATGTTAACACCTAATACTTTATTTTCCCTGTTAAAAAACAAACTTTAAACAATACCCTTTTCCTAATTAAAATACTTTTTAATTTTCTTAAATTTTTGCGCACAAATTTTAGCACAAATAGTTTAAAATTCTAAAAGCGGCACTGTATATTAAAATCGATATTTAACTGCACTTTTACGGTATGAAGTCATCGTTACAAGCAATACTAACCTTTAGTGCGTCTTATCTTAAGTATTATTATATTCATTATCAAATATCATCCGCACCACAGCGTTTCTACCTTACACGCCGACACGGCGAAATGTAGGTTATCCATTTAAAAAGCGGATTCTAACCGAGACTCAGTTCAGTTGGCCTTGAACTTGTCAAGTAGACGGTACGCTTTCTTCTCAGAATAAGTTTCAAATATATATTTTTTATCGTATAAACAAATAATTTATTACAAAAGTTTATCAAAAAAATATATATATATATTAGAAAACTCGCGTAATTTGAAGTATTTATTTTATTTTTCGAACTATCATTCAACGCGACTTCGAACGGATTTTTTTTTTGAAATTCGAATTTTTCGTTGCGCGCGAATTAAAACTAAAGTGTTTTTTTTTTTTTCGTAAATCGAGTGTGCTGTTAAACATATATATTTTTTGGTTGTTCATTTTTTGTAATAGGAAAAACATTATTCTTTGATATAAATATAAAAATATTTTGATTTATTTCGAATAAAATTTATTTTAAAATTATTTTTAATAAACATGAAATTCTAATTTGTAAGTTAAATAAATTAAAACGTAGTTTTACATTAATTTAGTATCTAAACTTTGTTATTTAAAAACTAGCCTCTTTTTATAACAAATATATTTAATTGCAATTCATTTGGCATTGTGAATTGTAAAATCTTAAGTGATTTAAGAGAAACGTATATATTTTTTTGTTAGTTTATTTAAATACAATGTTTTATGTGACATTCACCTTGCAAATAAGGATTAGTCAATTTTGCTAAAGACAATGTGGTATCCCGGCGTCCGATTTGATTGTGTCCGAATCACCTTTTCAGATTTGTTGAAGAAGACCATACAAATTAGTGAGAGAATAGAACAAAAAAGCTTAGCTCATGATTGAGCATCGTGACTCCCATGATAGCCCTTGATGATTCATCTGCATACATCCCTGCATTCTGCAGTTTAAAGAGCAGTTGTTAAGGATAACCATGTTGCGTTTCTCACTTGATCAGTCCAACGTCTTGGAGCTCTTCATCTTGTGCGTCGTCCTTCCACGCTTCCACTGAGCATCGTATCTCCCATGATAGTCTCTGACGACTCCTCTCCATCCATCCCTACACTCCGCGGCTCGAAGGGCATTTGTTAAGGGTGACTACCCTGTTGCATCTCTCACTTTGCCAGTCCAACGCATTGGGATTCTTCCTCTTGTGCGTCGTCCTTCAATGTTTCCAGTAATAGCACTGAACATCGTGACTCCCATGATAGCATTTGACGACTCCTCTGCATCAATACATGCACTCCGTGGCTCGAAGGGTCGTTCAATGCATTAAGGTTCTTACTCTTGTGCGTCTTCCTTGTCTTCCAGTGACCACAAACCTCTCTTAACTATCTCTTTGACCTCGAACTATGTATACAAAGAATCGGTGAACTCGTCGAAGGCATATTGTCGACAATCTGTCGGTGATTCTCAATTCTTCGGCAATGGAGGTGTTAGTTCGTCTTACCATCCATGAAGTTTGTAGCATCCTTCTCCAGTTCCACATTTCTACAAATACGATATAAACTACCAAGCCATAAGTGTAGATAAATTAGTAGTCAAGAAAATAGTTAATGTTCCAGAAAAGTTAATATTCCAGAAAACTAAATTGTTATATTTAAAAATTGTAAAAAACTTAAAAAATCGTTCTTAATAATTTACTTTACAACGTGTTACCACTTTATTAGCTAATAATAACATCATATTATAAAATAACGAAAGTAAAGTTATAAAATATAAATAGAGACATTAAATTAAACATATTAACAATTTGCATTAAAATTAGATTTTTATTTTGGACGTTTCAAATAAAAACGCAATTCAATATGGAAAAGATATCAATAAAATTAAATATTCACATTGCATATAAGAAATAGATGTTCAAATATTTATCCAACGCGGATCAAGAATAAATGATATTATATATTATAATTTATTCCTGCCACCAGTTGCGGACTCGAAAGACGAACTACGGGCAATTTCCCGAAGGACAAATGTGCAAATAGACTGAAATATTAAATACACCGTTTCAAATTTAAGTAATATTGAATACAACGAAGGACACATCGTTTGATCAGCCCTCCACGGATAGAGAAAGATCAGGCAGATAGATATTAAGAACTGGTACCCTATTTTATCATCACGTCATTGTTCTATGGGAGCCGACGTGCAAACGAGAATTTCTCAGTGGGCTAGTCTGAAGACCATTAAATAGCATTTGAATCAAATTGTAATCCCAGTACACTGTTTAATAATCATATCGTTCTTTACGAATAGACTCGACTATAATGTAGTATTTTTAGGCAGTGTGTGCTATGGTTTTGGATTCACAGAAGTTGGCTCTCAGTTGCCAAAAGGATGTTGATCGGCGTTCAACGGTGGATTGGCTATCGCCAAAGCTTAAACATGTGTTCGGTGGAAACACTCTCGTTCTTAACGGAGCTTTGAACGTAACGTTGAAATTATCCTATTCCCGTGAGGATAGATGACGTCTTCCTACACCTCTTGCCAGGGATGATCCATCGCACGATTATTAAAGCCTGCCTAGAGACCCAGTTTTCAATTTGGCAACATCGATGATCGTCATCCTCCGTGGGAAGAGAGATATTTAAATATTTTCGAGACACGTGTGTCGAAATAAGAAAGTCTGGCGTTTTATCCTTTCAACCTATCGCAACAGGAATTGACGTGATGCTAATGTATGTATCGTTCATGACGATGCTTGCGAAAAGGAATTTCTTCAACAAGATTAATAATATCTAACATAAAAAAAAATTCGGCAGATTTCCCGATATTATTTTTAACTCCTAGTCCGCCGCTTCCCTATGTTTGCCACATTTGAAAAATCAATAAAACAAAACGCCTTATTAACATTTGAATACGTCTGTTTTTAACAATGGAAATTGTTTTCATGTCAATTTTTTAGGTTTCGAACCATTTGTGTTTGCACTCAACAAGCAAAGTAAATATTTTCAAGTCGTTCTTAATTACAATATTTATTTCTTTACTTTTCCAAATCAACATGATTTGAATATGTAAAAAATACTCAATCCACACAGAATACAAAGTATTTTAACATTTTAACTGTATTCTAATATATTTATTTCTAGTTGGAAAGTCCTTACAAATACTTGCAAAAGCTATTACTAAATAATCGTTAATTGCCATATGTAAAAATATAAGGTGACCAAAAAAAAATTGTGCGGTTTTTGGTGAAGTTTTGAACAGCGACTTGACGTATCTTGTTATGACGTGCTAGGTTCATATTTATATGTGTATCAGTTAGCACTGATATGCATTAGTCATTGAAACGCTTTGACTTAGTAAATACTTTTGTATTGTGATTTTAAACGCTTTTAAAATGTCAGTTAAATGTTGTGTAGTAAGACCATGTTTGCTTAATGAATTTAAACTTGATTCAATAGCTGAAGAAGCGTGCCGTAAGATATGTATGGCATTTGAAAAAAAAAGGGTAAAAGAACGTATAGGACAGAAATAGTTTAAAACAACTTCTTCTGGTGATGAATCACTTGAAGATTCACTCCGGTCAGGGCGACTTTGCGTTATTGATAATGAAAATAATTACGTATCGTTATTAAATATGGTGATGAATCACTTGAAGATTCACTCCGGTCAGGGTGAATTTGCGTTATTGATAATGAAAAGAATTACGTATCGTTATTAAATATGGTGATGAATCACTTGAAGATTCACTCCGGTCAGGGCGACTTTGCGTTATTGATAATGAAAATAATTACGTATCGTTATTAAATATGGTGATGAATCACTTGAAGATTCACTCCGGTCAGGGCGACTTTGCGTTATTGATAATGAAAAGAATTACGTATCGTTATTAAATATGGTGATGAATCACTTGAAGATTCACTCCGGTCAGGGCGAATTTGCGCTATTGATAATGAAAAGAATTACGTATCGTTATTAAATATGGTGATGAATCACTTGAAGATTCACTCTGGTCAGGGCGACTTTGCGTTATTTATAATGAAAATAATTACGTATCGTTATTAAATATGGTGATGAATCACTTGAAGATTCACTCCGGTCAGGGCGAATTTGCGTTATTGATAATGAAAAGAATTACGTATCGTTACGAAAGCAATGTGTAAAAACTTTCTGAATGAGTTCAATTCAATTCAAATGATAACTTTGTAAAGCATCATCTAAAGAGCAAACTCTCCTCAAAGGCACTTGACTCGAATCCACTAATATTAAACAAATTACATCTATCAGCTATAGTAGCGCCCAAACGAATAATGTATAACACTTTCCCTGTATTCGGCAGAACCTGCGGATGTATTGCCATGTGGCAACCTCCTCAAACCACCCAGAAAGATATTTATGAGACCTTAAGTGAAAATCAGCATGAAATCCTTTTTTTTTTTTTAACTGGGTTCCAGAGAGAATCAAACCTTCGGGTTGCAAGACAGACGTCTTATCAGCTAGGCCACGAAGGTTGTCAAAAGTCCGAGACTGCTTTTGTTTAAATTTGCATCAATTTAGAAATTTATGGAAGCTAAACAAATGGATCCCATGGGACTAGTTAATTGGAAGCAATTGTTATTATTTGCAGGATAATGCATACCCGTGAAATAATTGTGATTTAGGATGGGAAATACTACCTCATCCACCATATTCTCCTGATATTTCTCCAAATGATTAATCACATTTTCTTGGCGCTCGATAATCACATGCGAAATAGATAATTCACCAATAAAGCAGAGATTGTAACGGAGGTCTACTTTAATGTTTACTTTTTAAGACGCAACGTTTTATAAAAGCGATATTCACTAACTTGTATCTCATTGCGAAAGGGTCGAATGTGATTATTTTAATGAAAAAAACTTTTCAAGAAATCTCAGCAATTGTATTCTGCAAAATATTTTATTTAAATGAAACCTTTTTTAGTAAAAATCGAATCGATATCGGAATTTTTCCAATAACTTTACCTAATTAAACTGGGGACCATTTTTATCATTTTAAGTCAACTGGTAATCGACCTCTTGAGAAAGCGACATATATTTGACCATGGCTGAATAAAATGTTGATACTCAAGCAATTACTAATTATTTAAATATAGCTGATTATTCCGTGCGTGCGTGTATTCTAAATGCGAACGACAACCAATTTGTATGGGTAAATAGACGACTACCGTACTTAGCTTCCTACCGAGACTTTTCTTAACTCAGCGAGCATAGTAATATTTTCAAAATCAAAACACCTATGCAATACCATAGATATACTCTCTCTCTCTTTGAATAATGGCCGTGAACTCCTATATATGAAGGAGTATACGCCGATAGATATACTCATTTTTTGCTTCATATCGGCATTGTTACTAAACTAAAAATCATGTAGATTTATTATACGAAGAGTATTATTAGCAATTCCTTATATTATTACAACTGACGTAGTGTTTAAATAAAATATTCCGAAATAGCTGAAATCTGTGTTGAATTTATGAAATGAACGTATGTATGTTATTATCTCGTTTACTGGTAGCATAAATACATTTATGTAGATGTTCATTTTAAATGCAATAGAAATGTGTACACTTAGAAGAATACATGGGACAACAATGTATGACCGAATACAGAATAAAGAGATTAATCTGAACTTACGATTGACGTGTTGAATAAGATAAATAAAAGCACTCTGTGATGGTTTGGGTATGTATAACGAATGAATGAAGAAAGACTACTAAAACAAATATACAGTGCAAGTGTGAGTGGAAGGTATGGTAGAGGAAGTAAGAAAAGTATGGTTGGATCAAGTGAATTATATTTTGAAAGAAAGAAGCGTAAAAGTAAAAAAAATAGTAGGAGCTGTAATCGTGAAGAGAAGGAAGGTATATGAATGTAGAAAAGACGAAATATGTGTGTCGTAATAGGAAAATTTGGTGCTCTATCTTCTCTGCCTACCCCAACAGGGATACTGTATGATGGTATATATGTATGTATGTGTTTCTGCTTATTACAATAATTCGTGCGACACGTGTTTCTACCTCCTATCTATAGGTTCTCTTTAAACGAAATGGTCAAAATGTGCATTTGTGCGTGATAGTGTATGTATGTATGTACATATTCATATATGAATAAAAGTTAATCAGAAGATATCAAAACGTTTGGGCTCATCTTATATGACCCTTTCCGATTAGATATCATTTCAGAGTGCGGAAAAAAACTAGACCAGGGGCTTCATAGATGTTCTAAAATGTTATAGTTTTTGAGAAATTAGAGAAAACATAACAGTGCTTTGTTTGGAATGTTTTAAAACATAATTTAGATTGATAATTTTTATATATAACGCTAACACGATATACCAAATAAATCTTCAAAAATGTGCGTTTGTACTTTAAATACTTTTGTATATGGCGTGTCCATATTTATGTTCATTTAAATAACTTAGTCCTTGCTGTATTGATCATAAAAATAAACCAATTCCTTCAACCATCAAAATTATTAAAAATTAAATTAAAACTGTTTCTCTAAAAGTGTTGATAAAGCTAAATGTAATAAATTTAATAAACAAGCAATAAATAAAAAATATATTTTGAGTAAAAAAATTAACTATTAAAATATTCCATAGCTTAAAAACGTTCATTTTACAGGTTTTGAACAATTTTTGTTTGCACTGAACATGTTGAGTCAATAAAAAACAACATTCCATAAATTGAATTAAATTGGTACAAATTGTTTCCATAGACAATATATATAAAAAAATGGAAAGATCAAAAATGTTTATAATTTTCGCCGCCAGTTTCGCATTTTCACACGTTTTAGCCGGAATAATTCCACAAGATGTTGAAAACGATGTGAGTATTTATGGATTTGCCAAGTGCGGATTGGACGTTAATCCTTTAAATTGTGCTAAATCTAAAGCTGGAAGAGTGCTGGACAATTGGGATGAAGAACTGGAACTACAGATGAAGAAATGGGGAGGTAAGTCAAAGTGTAATTAATTGTTTCTTCGCATTTAGAGATTGATTATTTTTGATTGCTCAAAGTGCTTTTTTTTATTTAATTTTTAATGTTTGAAAATAATAAATGGACAATTTGTAAAGCACCGTTTAGAGAGAAGATTATTTTAAAAGGCGCTCTAACTCTGAATTCGACTCCACTATTATTATTGAGAGATTAAAAATATTACAAATAAATAAAACTTATTACAAATAAGTACTTCCCCGTATATATGTCATGTTGAAAAAACATATTTGGTAAGAAAACCGCGGAAAACGAAATCAAATAAGTTGAGTGTAATGATAAAATGTTAATGGTTGTGGTCATTAGATTAGGTACTTCCCCGTATCTGTATATCTTGAAAAAATATATTTGGTAAGAAAACCACGGAAAACGAACTACAAAGAATCGTTTGAAGATCTTTCGATATATCATATATGTATGATAGTAACACATTCAGCTTTAGGTGGAATGTAATATTCGTATTACATCAAAAACATATACATCATTTAGTTCAATTTTACCTGACGAGGAAGAAGGAGGTTTGAAACCGGTAGTGAACTCAAATAAAACAGTGGTGAATACACAATTAAAAATTAGTGTTTAATTTATTATTTCAAAAAAAAGATTTGTGTAGTGTTCATGTACGTACAATCATACATTTTAATAAGACCTCCCAACAAGCGTTGTATTCCTAAAGCTGCACACGCCATCCATATCTCTAATACTAATAGGTAAATTCATTCACGTTACAGGACCAGCAGCGACTGAAGCTGTACGAGTATCATAATACCCCGTCCTATTGGATCGATTTTGAACATGTGTGATGCTTTGAAAGAATTAATGGTTAAGATAAGTAAGAGAAATCGTACGGGCTATAAGAGAAGGTATATGGATGTAGAATAAGCAAAATGTGCTTGCAACTGTAGGAAAGTCTGGCGCTCTATTCGCACTATACCATATATCTGTTTTGTTAACCTTTCTTCATGAATTCGTTCGTTACACATTAATAAATACTGAATTTATGATTATTCAATGTATGAATATATTTTTGAGAAATCCTGCATATTTTTTTTATCCACTTTGCACGGATTTCTCCTATTACACAAAGAGGGTCTGCTTCTAGCGTTAGCTTATTCGTTAGGAAAAATATCAGCTAGGATTCTTCTCATACTGCTAGGCGGTGCCGAGACTATATCCACAGTGTCATTCAGTTGGTTCAATATCTCTATACCACGCGTGACTGAGTGTTTAGCCATGATATTCCTTCTGTACGTTGGTACGTATTATAGAACAGAGGGTGATTCCTTGCCTTGCACGGCTATATTTATTAGGGGTATATAAACTTAGTGCTTCTAGAATCGCGGGACAGTTAAAGCAACCTTGAAAAACCTTTAGTAGGAATATCGCAATGGATTCTTGCCTTCTTGTTTCGAGGCTTCTATAGTTACACACCGATTCACCGCTGTTAACTATAGTTCCGTTAAATATATAAAACCATGATTGCTGCTAAATGGGTAAGATCGAGGCTTTAGCTCGAAGGGTCGAGAGTTCAAAGTCGTGCCAGTGTCACGAGATCACTTTCTATTGTATGCATTTTGAAAGATTGACTGATTACCTTTGTTTACTGAATAATGCGTGCTTTGAGATTATTACGTGGAGTGACAATGTATGACAAAATACGGAATGAAGTGATTAGGGGTGAATGTGAATTTAAGGCTGATGTGTTGAATAAGATGAAAAAAGTCGTGTGAGATGTTGTCTGGGTATGTTGAATGAATCAATTTAAAAAATGCGTGCTTTGAGAAGAATACGTGGAGTGACAATGTATGACAGAGTATGGAATGAAGTGATTAGGGATTAATGTGAACTTAACTTAAGGTGTTGAGTCAGATGAAAAAAAGTCGTGCGAGATGGTGTCTGGGCATGTTGAATTAATCAATTTAAATAATGCGTGCTTTGAGAAGAACACGTGGAGTGACAATGTATGACAGAATATGGAATGAAGTGATTAGGGATTAATGTGAACTTAACTTAAGGTGTTGAGTCAGATGAAAAAAGTCGTGTGAGATGTTGTCTGGGCATGTTGAATGAATCAATTTAAATAATGCGTGCTTTGAGAAGAACACGTGGAGGGACAATGTATGACAGAATATGGAATGAAGTGATTAGGGATTAATGTGAACTTAACTTAAGGTGTTGAGTCAGATGAAAAAAAGTCGTGCGAGATGGTGTCTGGGCATGTTGAATTAATCAATTTAAATAATGCGTGCTTTGAGAAGAACACGTGGAGTGACAATGTAGGACAGAATATGGAATTAAAAAAGTAGTGTGAGATGATGTATGGGCATGTTAAATTAATGAAAGAAGGAAGACTAACAAAAAAAACATAAATATAGTGCAAATGTTAAGAAAAAGCGTTATAGAGGAAGACCTGTGACTTCGGTCATATCTATTATTTTAAAAAGAGGGGAAACAACATGCCGGTGTGCTCCAGTACAGCTGTGTGCTCTGTGAGTTTATTGGTGTACAATGACTCACTTAATTTTAAAAAAAACTCCTCTGCGGTACAGCTTCGCTTTCCAATTGAATTTACGTTGGAATGACGAGGAGATCCTCGACTACGAGGCCCAGCAACGATCGAGAGGAAGACCAAAGAAAGTGTGGTTGGATCAAGTGAATTATATTTTGAAAGAAAGAAAAGTTTAATGTCAGAGAAATCGTAAGAATTGTATAAGATGATGTATGTATGCATGTTTTGTAGAAGATGCAAAGAATGTGTGTCGAAATAAGGAAGTGTGGCGCGGTGTCATCTCTGCCTACAACAACGGAGAAGTTATGTGATGTTATGTAACGTAGGTATGTTATATGAACAGAAACCTTTCCGCTGGAAGACAAACAACAAAGAAACCTTCAGATAAGCGATCGTAACAGATTCGGTGTAGTGTTGATATACTCGTAGAATCATAAAATTTTACTTATTTCTTCTTCAGTTTCAATCCTGGGGGTTGGTTCGCAGCAAAGCTCTGCATCTCCTCCTCCACTCCGCTCGGTCTTCAGCGATCCTCATGTCGTGGCATATTTGCTCCAGATACTCCCGGCGAGGGGGCCCTCTGCCAATCGATCCCTCAATCATTCCCTCCAGTATATTGTGCAGGAGATTTTCATGTCGCAGCATATAACCCATCCATTCTGTACGTCTTTCCGATATGGTGTTTGACAGGTGCCTGGTTTCTTCGATCCTGCTGAGAACCTCGTCATTTGTAATGTGGTATCTCCAGGAAATCCTTAGGATTCGTCTATAGGTTCACATCTCGAAGGCCTCCAATCTTTTTAAATCTCTTTCACCTATGCATCATGTCTCGCAACCAACCACCAAAATACTCCACACATATGTTTTGAACAATTGCTTGCGGAGCTTTAGGTCCATGTTGTTGGATTAGAAAAATCTTTAATTTCTTATTAAAGGCGAGTTTTGCTTGGTGGGTGCGACTGTCAACCTCTCTTTTTATACGGCCATCCCATGTGATCTTGCTTTCAAGATAGACAAACTCTTTAGCGTTCTTAACTGCAGCTCCTGACATTATTATATTCGTTTGATCAAATTTGACTGATCTTCTAAAAATGGTTGTATTCAAGTGTTTCCTAGAGTTGCACACGCCACCCATATATATCTCACCTAGAAGTAGACCATTCCACGGTACAGGACCGACAATATACAATCCCGCCATTTCTCTATCAAGGTAGGCAGAAGACAGAGTACCAGGCTGTCTTATCTTGACATAAATCTTTCGCCTTTTCTATATTAATTCTAGTATTCAGCTTCTATCAGTCTCTATTCCATATCTACGTTTCTTTCCTATACATTAAAGTTGTCTCCAAAATACTTTTATAAACTTTGATATTGATTTTGATACTGTCCAGCTCGAGGATATATGTTTTAGTGTCCCATTAACTTTGTTTCATATCGCTACACGCCGTTCGATATCCCTTCTTAACTCGACAATAATCTTTAAAAATACTGCCCAAAGTCAAAAGCACATATTTCTTTTCCAAATAAATTGACGTTGGAATAGCGAGGGGATATTGGAATGGCGAGGGGACGACAACGATATTCTTATGTGGAGTTCCACAAAATTAAAGCCGAAATCTTAGAGTAAAACTATTATATTTAATAATATGAACCGAAGTCAAAACAAATTGCATTATTCAGTATTTATCAAAAATTTCATTGAGTCATGGGCGTGCTATTTGGCACGTTTTGGCTGACATCCGCCACGTGTCATCGTAAAAAAGTAGGCGACAGCGAGTGGGAACCATGTGCAGTGACAACTATATATATATATGAAAAAATCTTGTGTGTTTGTTTGCCAGTTGTGCCGGGTATTATGAGAATGGACTAAGTCATAATTTTGACGTATTGAAATATTTAGACCCTTACGTTTGTATGTATGGTAAAAAAAAATAGTTTTCCCACTATGTAACAAGATGTTATCTAAATCACTTAGGCCGAGGCCACACCAAAGTGCTTCGTTAGGTGCTAAGCTAGGTGTTATGTGACTAATATATTAGGTGACTTCATGCTTGGCCACACCAAAGTGCTTCGTACAAATTCGTTTGACGTTTTGGAGCGGTTGAGTCAACACACGATGCCACTCTCAAAACTAACCAATTTCATTACAACTTACCTTATCTTTATTTACTTTCTGCGCAGCTTCATTCCAAAGTGATTTTATTACAGGTACATTTTTGTATAATTTGCTCGATGGGTTCCACAACAGCTCCCTTTTATACACAGCTGTTATTAAAACTTCCGCCATCTTGTAAAATCACTTGGTGACACAATAAAATTAACCAACATGTATGTTCGCTAGGAGACTCACTAGGTGACTAATCGTCATGCAACAACCACGCTCCAATCGACTGTCTAAATGGTTTTCCTACCTTTGCTTTTATTGAATTCGGCACGCCATTGTATGTCATGGGTGCCAAATAAGCATATTGCATTTGGGCAAAAGAGGTTTTAACTCTAGGGATGGTGAACATTTCATTAGTTGCCATGCGTGTCATGTGTCTCCGCTGAGTCTGCAATCCGCTGATATAACTTTATAATAGTATTTAGGGATATAATAAATATAGTCTTGTTTGCTCCCTAATGATGATGTGAAAACCTTGAAACCGGTAGGGTTACACCGTTACATAAATTGGAATAAACAGTGTTCGATAAAATAAATTACAATAAAAATAAATAAATAACGGATAACGCCGGGTACTGCAACTAGTATATTTTGACTGGTGTAGTCAATATCCTCGTATCTGCACTCTCTCACGGACACATAATTTTCAATCAAGCAGCTGCCCTATAATCTAATGTAAACCCTCCATTATTCTCTCCATAATTATGAGAGTTTATTCTCAATATGACTTTTTTTATATCTTGAATTAATTGTATTGTCTCATCATGCGCGTTCATTCATCATGTTATATTTTCTCGGACCTATTTACCTAGGAAATAGTTTCCGGCATTAACGAGTTAGATCGTTCATGGATAAATACTACGTCGACCATGCCCAACGAATATGGTCAGACGATGTCATATTAGGTGTTAACATAAGTTGTGTCCGTTTTTTTCCAAATTAAAAATGAGCACCAAAAGTAAAACAAAATGGTAAAGGTTATACGTCATTCGAAAGAAAATTTTCTGCTCTACAAGATATTGTGTTTGCTTTTACGTTACATATATTATTTTATTTGATTGCAAGCCTTCATAATGGAATGTCAAGTAGACGAACATTAGCATTTTCAACACCTCCTTCTGTTCGCGTTCAATCGAGGGAATAAATCTGCCAAAGCTGCTCGCGATATTTGCGAAGTGTACGGTGAAGATGCTATGAATGAAAGGACAGCTCGTCGATGGTTTTCGCGTTTCAAAGACGGTAACTTCGACCTGAAAGACATGTAGCGTTCCGGACGACCAGTGGACTTCGATGAGGACCGCTTAAACTATATTATTCATGAAGATCCCCTTCAAACCACCGTAGAATTGGCTGAGCAGATGAATTGTTATTTGATTACATGCCTTCAAAATGGAATGTCAAGTAGACGAAAGTGAGCATTTTCGACACCTTCTTCTGTTCGAGATCTATGGAGGGAATAAAGCTACCGACTGAATAATGCTGCGACGGCCGTCGTATGAGTTTTGGCCTATTTATACTATGATTTGAAATTTTAATATTAGATATAGCTTAATAAATACTGAATTTTCAATCATTTGAAATGTCTGTGTATTTTTTTAAGACAACCTGTATATTATGCACTGCGAGTCTTTTCCTTCTCCCGTGATGCCGGATCTTAAGTCCGTCGTCACTACTATTCTTTTCACACTCTGGGGTGTCGCCACCGGAGAATGAGTCCCGTTGTGTAGTTCGTGATGTCAAGTTCATAAAAAAAAAGAACATTTCGATCTTCCAGTGTAGATCGCACTGGATGGGAAGTTGTTACGTCTCCCATAATATCGTGACTGTGGATGGGATCGTCTCCCATAATAGCGTGACTGGGGATAGGATCGTCTCCCATAATAGCGTGGCTGGGGATGGGATCGTCTCCCATAAAAGCGTGGCTGGGGATAGGATCGCCTCCCATAATAACGTGGCTGGGGATAGGATCGTCTCCCATAAAAGCGTGGCTGGGGATGGGATCGTCTCCCACAATAGCGTGGCTGGGGATAGGATCGTCTCCCATAATAACGGGGCTGGGGATTGGATCGTCTCCCATAATAGCGTGGCTGGGGATCGGATCGTCTCCCATAATAGCGTGACTGGGGATGGCATTGTCTCCCATAATAGCGTGGCTGGGGATGGGATTGTCTCCCACAATAGCGTGGCTGGGGGTGGGATCGTCTCCCATAATTACGTGGCTGGCGATGGGATCGTCTCCCATAATAGCGTGACTGGGGATGGGATTGTCTCCCATAATAGCGTGGCTGGGGATAGGATCGTCTCCCATAATAGCATGGATGGGGATGGAATCAAACTGAACTGAAATGAATATTTCGCAGTCGTCACAGCGCGTGCCTTTTAAAAACGCTATTTTAAATATAAAATTTAATATTATAATTTGATTAGTGCCTATATACATTTTCTTTAGATTTCATCCTTAAATTAGGCTAATAATGTGTATTGAAGGTATCATAATCATCAGTCCACATTTGTCTACTGCAGAAAATAGGCATCTTCGTGTTGTTTCCTAGAAATCCTGTCCTTAGTGCATTGCTGCCACGTAATCACTGCTTGCACTGTATTTCGTCCATCCAGCTTTCCTAAAGTTTTTTTACAGACTTCATTCTGCCTATTGGGTGGATTACTTCATACGTTCAACGACGGTCCGTTATTTTTCTGTTTTTAAAATGAAGTTTTAAATAAATAAATATATTTTGTACTCTAGCAGCTGCATTTCGACATGCTATATACTCGCGTAATAATTTGCAAACGGAAAGAAACAAGTTTGTTGTGAGTATTCTTATAATTGTTGGTAGTTATTTAAAAGTAACGGTTCCTTTAAAAAATGTTTGATGAAGTTATTAACACTCGTTATTTTTTCTAGTTCATTCGTAACTCAATAATGTTGGTAATCTGGGTGAACTCCTCATATCGGTGGCTTCCTCATTTGAATGTCACGTTTCTGGTCAGCTCGAAATCACTAATTGACCTGAAATCAGTAATGGACATAAAACATTTCTTTTATAACCCATAATTGCACATATGAGGTGTATGGCTGCGTGGTAACGCATTGGACTTCAATGCGGAAGGTTGCCGGTTTGAACATCGCTATGTGCTACTCTCCTCGAATGACACATGCAATTTTTAAACCTAGGGTTCGAGGGTTTAAACCGCATGGTCAAGTGATGTTACTGTTAAAATTTAATACATCTACCATCAGTAGTATGTCAACTAGAGTCGAAAGAAGTCGTGTTGTTTCGTTTTATTCTGTGTATAAGGTCTTTCAAATTGAGCGGTTTTTTTTAATTCTTGAATAAAACACATGATGACGTCGCGAACTTCTTTGGATCTTGTGACATTTGAGAAGTGTAATGTATGATATTTATAAAAATGGAGTCGTATACAATACAACAACGCGTTCAAATTGTTGAATTATTTTATGTATTGTAATCTCCGGAAACGGTGATGTTAATTGCCCACCAAGATCATGTGATCTAAGCCCGTTGGACTACTTTACCTGGAGTTGCGTGAAAAGCCAGGTCTACAAGAATGACCCCCGGTCAATTCCTGAGCTGAAGGTCGAAATTATTCGCGTTATTGGTGAATTAGAACCGCAATTATGCCAAAATGTCATCGAAAATGTTGACAAAAGAGTCATCTGTGGAACTGCAAGAGGTGGACATTTGGCGAATATTGTTTTTTTGTGTTTAAATGGCATACATTATACTTCAATGACCAATAAAAAGTTTTTGTGAAATCAAAGCAAATTGTGTGTTTTATTCAAGAATTTAAAAAAAATACTAAAAAAAACGCTCAATTTGAAAGACCGTTTACATAAACTCCAACCGGAAATTATAAAAATTTGCTAAGATAATAAATCACAACAGTATTTTAATATCAGATTTAGTCTATGGTAGTAAAACGTGGACGTAGTGAAAAGAGCCGAATAAATGCTGTGGAAGTGCGTGTACTTAATGGCTTAAAAGACACGCATAATCTAATGGGATTTTTACCATAAAGGAATTTAAATGTCTTGTGTTAAAATACAGATTGTTTTTTTTTTGGGGTTCCTCAGGGATCAAACATGGAACCTTCAGTTAAAAGTCAAGAATTCTAACAACTTTGCCTCTTTTTCTTCTACTCAGTGTCATGTCAGGTCCCCCCAACGTTGAATGTCACCTGATAGTAGACATCTTTGTCCCCGGCAGCCCGAAAAACATCTCCAACTCCCCTTATGCTAGTCCAATCACGGATATTACGGAGCCAGGAGATTTGCCTCCTGCCAACAACTCTTCGGCCTTCTATTTTGCCTTGAATGATCAGGTGCAGTAATTTGTACTTTGCTCCTCTAAGTACATGACCCAAATAGGACACCTTTCGGATTTTAATATTAGTCAGCAACTCATATTCGTCCAGGGTATCCGTTGCATTATCCGGTGCATCCACATTTCGAATGCTTCCAGTCGGTTCATACTACCAACTTTGAGAGTCCATGATTCCACTCCATGCAATAACACTGACCAAACGTAGCATTTGACTAACCGCTGTCGAACTATGCCTCAAAACTCGTATATTGTAAGCAAGACGAAATAGTAGGTAACACAGTTGTAAAAAAAGTGGAACGCACTTTCCAACTAAAAAAACTATATTTGGTTCAACAATGTCTTATCAAAATGTGTATGTCATCTTTCGCAGTGCGATTGACAACGACAAATAGCAACAATGCCAATCTGATATAAAAACCAGTCTTACAGGTCTAAGACCGGTGGATGGTCGATAATCTTCAAAAAGATCGATTTCAAAGATCAAATACGCTCCAGTCTGGATGGAGTAACAAACAGATCCGTGCCAAGGAAGCTGTGTCACTCGCCTCAAGCGCAATATGTATTTATTTATTTAACACTTTTATTACAAATACAATCTGGCGAACTTATTGCCAGGCGACAATGTCTTCATGCCATATGATTTTGGTGTATTTTATTGGCAAAAGATGGTCTTGCATTTATCATATTTTTTTAATTATCATGATGCAAATATGCATCCCCAATGCACTGTAGGGTTAAAGAACTTAATATTATTGTAATGACACTTTGTATAACAAATATATTATATTTATTTATCTATTTAACACTTTTATAGCAAATACAATCTGGCGGGTTTATTGCCAGGCGGCAATCTCTTCCAACCAACCAGACAAAAGTAAATGAAGCAAGTTACGTGGTCGCATAAATCATTCAAATGTCTATCCATCCCCACGAAATCCATAAACATATACGTGAGCATATGCCCACGAGCCCCACAAAGACGGACAATCACCTGAAGATTATTTTTCATATAAAGTGAGATATCATCAATCAAAAGGAAAGGAAGAGATGGTGGAGAGGAAAGGAAAAATCGGGAATGAAACACGTTGATTGACTATAAATTAAGAACTATTTCAGTCGCTTCTTAAAGCATACCAAGGACGGAGCGAGTCTTATATTGGTTTGTAACTGATTCCAGAGTCTCACTGCATGGACAGTAAAGGACGACGTAAAGAAAGAGGAGCGGTGAACTGGACAACCCAATAAACGATAGACTCAACGCAAATATAGTTTGTCAAGCTCAAACACGGGACAAGGACTCTACTCAAGTCTAGATGTCACGCTAAAACACGGGACCGAGATACATCACTAAACTTTAATTATGGTAACACCTTTTCTTACGACCTAGGTAATGAATAATTTCGAGGAAAAAAAATATGGCAGTCGTGCATTTATATTTGTTATTTTAAGTAACAAGGTGTGGTAGAATTGTACGCATTTATATGTATAAGTAGCGCGGGAGTGGGTTATGAAGACAGGCTCAGACATGGTTGGTAAAGGTCGCTGGTTCCCATCCGTGTGGAACCCATCGCACTGCGGTGTCAATTAGCCACACGCAACGGCATGGAACCAATGATTATGGAGCCTGGGAGTTATTATTGAACGAGGAAAATAATAAAAACTCAACGAATACAGATTTTTTTGCTATCGCATCTCGATTTGTTTTGAGTCCCAGTTCCGTGTACGACATACTAGATTTGTTTTGAGTCCCAGTTCCGTGTACGACATACTAGATTTGTTTTGAGTCCCAGTTCCGTGTACGACATACTAGATTTGTTTTGAGTCCCGGTTCCGTGTTTTGTGATCTATACACTTTCCGCCAACACCACAATACTATCAGCATACAGTAATCCGCGTACATTCCCATTCGACATTTGTATGCCATCCATTGACCTGTGTAGTTCTTTCACACTCGAATATATACATATATCATAAATATCAAACAACCAGGGTGACATAACTCATTATTCCTCAACATTAATAATTGCAAAAATTAGCACTTATACCCAGATCCCGTGTTTTACATGCTAAACAAGATTTGCTGTCCTCTCTGCCTACCCAAATAGGGAAATTGCTTGATGGTATGTATTAATTATTTGAATTGTGCATAACTTAATCCGGTTTCGCACAGAAAGCGCCCCGTATAACATAAATATGTTGTCTTGTCCGTAACACATTGCTGACCCAGTCATATCGACGGTCAGCTCTCCCTTGAGCACACATGTCTGAACCATCGTCGATATATTCGTATGTCTCCCGCGCAGGGGCGGACTGGCAACTCAAACAGGCCCAGGAAATCGGTCGAGATCGGCCCCATAAGTTTAGAGTTCGATAGAAAGACTATGACTGCAGAGAGTGTCATGTCGCCATCTATGAACAATTTGTTAATCTGTCTGATTCCGTATTTGATATTTTGTTTTCAATTTGTTGTTTAATGGCCGATCCCATTTGACTTTAGGTGTAGTGCAGTGTTAATATTCAACCATAAATGTTGCTACGACTTCTCAAAGGTTGTCTTTAAGAAATTTCTAAAGCTGCACACGTCACCCATTTTTTTTAGTTATACAGATTATTAACTGAAATGGTATAATGATTTCTAGTTTTTAATTATAATTAATTAATTGAACTTCTAATCTTACTGTCGTTATACTCATCTTATGACGCTCTGTCCTCTCTGCCTATCCCGACAGAGAAATAGCGTGATAGAATGTATGTCATCATCAACATCATTGTCAACCAGGGTCGATTCACTGTAGGATGAAGGTCTCCCCAAGTTGACTCCAAATAGTTCGTTTTTTTTCTCGTTGATGCCATGTGATACTGCCATGCTTCCTGATTTTATATATCCAGCGTACCTTCAGTCTTCTTCTGGACTTCTTTATGCTTTTTGGGTACCATTGGATTACTTCGGACGTTCATCTGGAATCTGAAATTCTGGTCACGTGTCCTGTCCATTGCCACTTCATTTTCTTGCACACCTTTATTACGTCGGTATTACTCGGCGGTAAGTAATACACATCGGGCTTAAGAAACAGACTGTCGACCATAATCGGCTAACTTCGGCTTTGTAGAGCGTCGTCTCTGTCATTCATACACGTGTTCCGTCGCGATTTGTCAGTCGTTGTCAAGCGTTTTAGGGTGTGGTCTCTCGGTGAGACGACGCTCTACAAAGCCAAAGTTAGCCGACAGTATCTTTCTTAAGCCCGGTGTGTATTACTTACCGCCGGGTACTTGTATGTATGTACGAGTACATAGGTCTGTACCTATGAAACAAGATATTTTTTTTATAGAAAATACACATTTATTGTATGAAAATGGTAAAAAATATTTTATTCAAAGTATTGCCCATCGCTAGCTACACATTTTCCCAATCTCTCTGGCAATTTGTAGATGCCACGCCAAAAAAACTGTTGCTCTTTTGAGGCAAACCAATCATCGAGCCATTTTCGTAAGAAGTGAAGCGCTGCTCAGCAAGTGCGTGTCCCATCGATGCAAATAAATAGTAATCGGTTGGAGCCAAGTCTGGTGAGTAAGCCGCATGCAAAAGTACGAGTATTTGCCAACTAAACGCGTCAATCGTTTCCTTGGCCGGTTTTGCTGTGTGCAATGGTGCATTATCATGAAGCAAAATCCTTTTGTGTTGCCTCTTTTGATATTCTGGTCGTTTTTCACGCCATGCTTGGTTCCATTCGTTGTCGGTAGCGTTCAGTATTAACGGTTTTGCCAGGTTTTGCAGCTCATAATAGATAACACCCTTCTGATCCCACCAAACACAGAGCATTATCTTCCGTCCATAGCGATTTGGCCTTGCAGTCGATGTCGCTGGTTTGCTTGGAGTTACCCATGATCTTTTATGCTTAGGATTCTCAAAATTTATCCATTTTTCATCGCCAGTCACAATTCGAAGGAGAAATGATTTTTTTTATACCTGGCGAGCAACATTTCGCAAGTGGTTTGTCGGTTTTCCTGATGTCTTTCATTCAGTTCATGTGGAACCGATTTTCCCACCTTCTGGATCTTTCCCATGGCTTTCAAACATATGAAGATGGCTTCTCGTATCACATTTAATTGATCCGCGAGTTGTCGTTGTGTTTGAGCGTCATCCTCATCCAACAATGCTTGCAATTCGGCGTCTTCAAACTTTCTCGGTGGTCTTCCACGTTCTTCGTTTCTCACGTCAAAATCGCCACTATTGAATTCTTTAAACCACTCAAAGCACTGTGATTTACTAAGAGCATGCTCACCGTAAGCTTCGACAAGCATTCGATGCGATTCTGCAGCAGTTTTATTCAAATGGTAACAGAAAATCAATGCTGTCCGCGAATCGTAGTTTTCAGGCACAAAAATAGACATGTTCTACGCTATGATAACATATGTAGTTGTATTAAACTTGTATTGTTGTGAGTTAAAAGTCTTTGACAAATGTAAACACAAGAAAAAGGCGCTAATAACGCGGTTTGACAGTCACTACATTGACAACTAGAGGCATCTATGAACAAATTCCGATTTCATAGGTACAGGCCTGGTATTTGTAACATGTATATATTTATTTCGTATTTTTTAAATCTGTTTTAAATAATGGGTTCAAATCCTGAGATATGTAGGAACTACTGTCGTCGCTGAAATATTGTCAACATACACGGTCAACGACCGACGAACCGACCTTTGGATATGTCCAAAGGTCGCATACCAAAACATTGATATTGTTTACCCACAAATACTATTTACGATGCGTTCCACAGTAGGAAGAGAACGCATCACGCTGTCTCGCCGTTTTCGCCAACAAATTGTCTACCCACAATATTGTTTGCGATGTCTGCAAAATTTCAATCGACCATCTCTGCACACACAGAAGCGAGATAAAAATATATTGCGGGCGCACTCCCGCGCCCGTTCTGAAATGTATAAATACCTACTTACCGATAAATAAAGCATCATTAATCATTAACTATTATTTATATTCATTGATTCATTCACTCTCTGCTTCCGCATCGCTAACTGACGTATTTTATTTAAATACCAAACAATCAAAATCATCAACGCGTCCTTCAAGGACATCCGCTAAAGATAGAACGCCATTGAGGAGAGTTTGCTCTCTAAAAGACGCTATATAAATTGTCCCTTAAGTATTTTTCTTATTATTGGCCCACCGGGAAATTCCCGGTGGTTCACCTGCCCAGTCCTCTACTGTTGACGCGCCCAAACAATATTTATTTTATGAACTACTTTCAAATGATGTACGCGTGATATCCAAATTTCTTCGCAGTCACGGTCTAATTGGAAATAACTAAATTATTTAAATTAACAGCTGTTGAATGTTGCTACCCGTGACCGTGGTCTAACGATTAGCATTCACACTAAGCAAGCGAACACCCTGGGTTTGATTCCCGACGGATTCAATTTCAGAATGGTTTTAATTTTTTACATAAACGTTCTTCCGTTGCTTTGCCTTGTAGTTGATTATCCCCTGGTTATTCCAGCGTCAATTCAGTTAGAAAGTGAAACTGCGTCGTGGGGTTTGTTTTTTTTTTAGTGAGTGAGTTGTTGCATACCAGCAAACTCACATCAAAGGGAGACAATCGGAACACACCGACATGTTTTCTTTTTTATTGAAAGAATAGATATGAAGTTATAGATATCCATATACCCTCGAATACTAAGCTGAAAAAATGTCTGTGTCATTCGAGGGGAGTAGCATAGCGCGGGGTTCGAACCGAAGACCTTCCGCACGAAAGTCCAGTGCGTTACCATTCGGCCATGCACCACGATTAGGGATGAACGTGAATTTCAGACTAATATTTTGACGAAGATGTAAAAGACCAATCTGTGATGGTTAAGGCATGTGGAACGAATGAATGAAGAAAGATTAACGAAATTGTAATTTATTTTTATTAAACACTGTTTATTCCACTTTTTTGTGACAGTATAACCCTACCGGTTTCAAGGTGCACACCTCATCTTCAGGGGAGCGCAAACAAGACTAAATGCTGTTCGAACTGGTACCGATATACACGCTTCAACGTTTGGGGGTTGAGGGGTGAGGGAGGCATGGGACAATTTCGGCCAAAGCGGAGAGATTTTTGGGAAATAACTGTTCAACAGATGTTCGGATCGGTGTACTAACTTAGAAATTTCTAGGGCCTCTAATCTGTCCAATTTATTTCCGTTACTACTGATATGTAATAATTTGGCATCATCGATAGAAAAAGTATGGTTTTCACGGTGACAATGATTAGCCATTTCAGAATAAATTAAAGGGTTTGTTAAGGCGGATTTGTGTTCATGAAATCTCTTTTCAAAAGAGCTTCCTGTCTTTCCTATATAGAAATGATCACAGTCAGCACATAAAAGTGTATACACAGCACTGTTGTATTCCATTTTTGCCTTTCCCGTTAAATAAGAGTTTCCAGAGATTAAAATTAGTGTAAAAAGCTGGATTTATGTGACTTGGAATATTTTTGGTTATTTCATATGATATGTTTTTTTATAAATAGGACTTTGCTCCATTTATAGGCATTTAGTCTTGTTTGCGCTCCCCTGAAGATGAGGTGAAAACCTTGAAACTGGTAGGGTTATACCGTCACAAAAAAGTGGAATAAACAGTGTTTGATAAAAATAAATTACAATGTCTTTAAACCTCCACAATGTTAATGCCTTAACTATAAACAATAGATTAACGAAACATTGCAGATGTTAGTGGAAGGCCTGATAGAAAAACCCAACGAAAAGTATTGTTTTGTATTATACTATCGTTGAAAACAGTACAACCTGGTGGGAGTATTGCCATGTGGCAATCTCTTCCAACCAACCAGAAAGGCGTTAAAGAGGCCTTAAGTAAAAAATATATTAAAATCTATTATAGTTTACTAGGGACTAAAGGACTAAAGATCTCCAGTAAACTAGGGTTTAAAACCCTAGTTTACTGGGGACACGACAAATGAAAGGCAACAAACCCAGATCCATTAAAATAATGTATGTCTTAATTAAATTACCTGCTGTTTTTTCGCAAATTCTGTATATTTCTTGTCATGTGTAAAATAAATAAATAAAAATCATTTTTATAAAAACCTGGGTTCAGCGCGATTTGAATCCCCACACTCCGTGTTAGAAGACAGACGTCTTACCAACTATGCCACGGCGGTCGTCAATAAGTATGTTTGGATCAAGTGTATAATATATTGAAACAATTAAATGTAAATAAGTCAAATAATTTAAATAAACAGTTAAAAAAAATTTAATACAAAACCGCTAAACCATTATTAGGAAGTGTTTTTTTTTTAAATTAACTTTCCATTATAGTTGAAAAATGATATAAAAATTGAAAGAAATGTTATTTATTGGCAGTTATTCTGTAAATGAGGTGTCTAAAGTCATAAAAGACGTTTATTTTATTCAATATTACCTTGTCTAATGTTTCAAATATACATTTGTCAAAATACCGAAATAAGAAACTGGATTTTACGCGTGTGCCTAATTTAACGATTAACGAAAATGGGAGTTAACTATAAACAGTTAAGTCAATAGAGTTATAAAATGTAACAGCATTTTGTTGTTACTTTTTTTTAACCATTGGTTTAAAAAGTTATATGACCGTTGAAATAAAATAAATGAATAATCTCCCTATACGTTAACACATCGATCAATAAGCCCCGGGACTAACTACTAAAACAACATTTGTTTGCCAAAATTCTTCTTTATTCATCAACATAACATAGTCTCCTCCAAGAGTGATACATTCATTCCAACGCTTTCCTCACTTTTCTATGCCAGCCGTGTAGAACGATTTATCTTTGGTTTCAAAATAGGTGTTAGTTTCGGCAATAATTTCTTCATTGGAGCCAAATCTCTTTTCCTAGAGCATATTTTTGAGGTCTGCGAACATCCAATAGTCGCTGGGGACCAAATCTGGAGAATACGGTGGGTGTGGAAGCAATTCGAAGTTCAACTCAAGTGCCAAACAGCGCTCTGAATCATCGATGCGTTGTTGTTTCTGTCCCATTGTGAGCAAACGCGGCACCCATTTCGAAAAAAACTTTTTCATGACCAAATGTTCATGTAAAATAGTGTAAACACTACCAAATGATATCTTCAGGATGTCAGCTATCTCACGCAACTTTACTTTGCGATTTTCCATCACGATTTTGAGTTTTTTTTTTATGTTTTCTGGTGTAACAGCCTCATTTGAACGACCAGAGCGTTCAGCATCATTTGTGTCTGTACGACCGCGTTTGAAATCTGCATTCCACCGACAAATGGCTGTTTTCGACGGAGCAGAGCCCGAATAACACTTTTCAAGCCATCGCTGAGTTTGAACGGTATTTTTTTATATTAAAAAGCAATGTTTTATCAACACACGAAATTCGGTTTTTTTCATTGTTTTGAAAAAAGCAAAAGTAGCATCACTAAAACCACTGTAACTCAATGACACAATGCTAGAATGTCATGAAAGTTTGACACGTAACTTCTAAAGGTTCGTACTAACTGAGAATGGTATAGATTTGTTATTAGAGACGCTATCTATTGGTTAGTCCCGGGACTTATTGATCGATGTGTTATATTGAAGATCAGAGAATCCTCCATTCATCTGTGACTTTACAGAATGGGTATTGTAGAGAATCCTGGCTACGAGTGAGGTCTGGATGATGAAACCATGTATTTTTTCAGTTGTCCTTTGCGATACTGATTTTATTAAGTAAACGTCATATCTTTACCGCATCCAAAGAATGTTGCGTTTCTTCTTTCTTCGTGGAACTTTTCCACTTATAGATCCATTGTTACATTGCCGTCATTCATACACGTGTTCCGTCGCGATTTGTCAGTCGTTATCAAGTGACAGAGACGACGCTCTACAAAGCCGAAGTTAGCCGATTATGACCAACAGTCTCATTCTTAACCTCGATGTGTATTACTTACCGCCGGGTACTGTACGTTGTGTGACAGTATCAAAATTAGAATTGAAGAAGTGTGCCAAACCTTATAAATCCGATTAAGAGAAAGTTATTGCCGATATTAAAACGAGTAGGTGTTAAGATGTATTGTTTAAATTGAGTCATAAACTAAATAATTTGTGTCACATAATTTTTGAGTAACGGTATCATGGGCGAAATAAATTGAGTGAAATCTTTATGTATGTAAATTTATAGTATTCTCACTAACATAGGCGTTTTTGACAATAATATTTTACTTTCTACATAGAAGCTTCGTGACATTGTGACGTTTGAATAAATCAATTGACGACCTCCATTACCTAGTTGATAACATAGCTGTCTTTAGATCCAGAAGTCGCGGGTTCAATTCCCGTTGTAACCAGTTTCTTTTTAAAGAATTCCAATTCGATTTTCATTTGAGGCTTATTTAACACCTTTCCTAATTGTTGAAAGATATTTCAATACGGTAATAGGCTTGCCTAGTTATGCTGCAAGAATGAATTAATGACGACCTTCGTGGTCTTGTTGGTTAAACACCTGATTCCCAGCCCGGAGGTTGCGGATTCAAATCTAACTGGAACTCAAGATTATTTTTGAAAAAAATACTGTTTTTTTTATAATGATTTTAAAATGATTTATGTGCTTTTTTTCATTAAAATGACAATGTTAAACGGCTCCGTTCCATCGATAAGAAGAAATCTGCTTTATCAACTCATTTTTTGTATCCGATGGGCATGATCTTTTTTTAATTTTACCTCCTCATATAATATGTTTTGTTTCATATTCCTTTCACGGTCACAGCATGTTTTGTTACATTTTCGGCTTCACGATATTAAACAAATTACCATATATGACAAGATATATTTTTAACGATTCACCAACGAATTGGCTAGCTGACGGAATACAGAAAGAACCACGCTGACCAACGTGGTTCTTTCTGTATTCCGTCAGCTAGCCAATGAGAACATTTCTTAGGGTTCTATTCTCAGACATGCGAGCCACGTGTCCAAACCTCTGTCTACCTCGACAGGGAAACGGCGTGATGACATGTACACAATCTTACCAATACGAAAGATAACTGACGCAAAATGAAATAAAAAACATTGTTTATTTTTAGTTCACATTGTCTTTGATTCAAAATACACTCCTTGTGAGTCAATACAACACTGGAATCGGTTGTAACATTTTCTGAAGCCCTCCTGAAACTCATTCTGAGGAATTGCCTCCAAAATCGTGGTGGAAGCCTTCTGGATGCTAGAAAACCAATGATGTCTGAAATCCAATGAATGCCAAATTCACATACTGTCTCTATTGTATAATATCCTTAACTGTCCCGCCGCCTCCTCTTCTCTCGCCGAAAATTTTCAGCGTCTTTCCGATCATGGATTAGCGCTACGCTCAAACAGAGATTGTATCTTGGCCTTTCCAGTTCACCGCTCCTCTTTCTTTACGTCGTCTTTTACTGTCCATGCAGTGAGACTCTGGAATCAGTTACAAATCAATATAAGACTCGCTCCGTCCCTGGCATGCTTTAAGAAGCGACTGAAAAAACTCTTCATTTCTAGTCAGTAAAATAACGTGTTTCATTCCTGATTTTTCTTTTTCCTTTCCTCTCCCCCATCCCTTCCTTTCATTTTGATTGATGATATCTCACTATATTTAAAAAATAATGTTCGGGTGATTGTCCGTCTTTGTGGGGTTCGTGGGTATATATATATATATATATATATATATATATATATATATATATATATATATATATATATATATATATATATATATATATATATATATATATATATATATATATATATATATATATATATATATATATATATATATATATATATATATATATATATATATATATATATATATATATATATATATATATATATATATATATATATATATATATATATATATATATATATATATATATATATATATATATATATATATATATATATATATATGCTCACGTATGTGTTGATGGATTTCGTGAGGATGGATAGTTCTTTGAATGATTTATGCGACCACGTAACTTGCTTAATTTACTTTTGTCTGGTTGATTGGAAGAGATTGCCGCCTGGCAATAAGCCCGCCGTATTGTATTTGCAATAAATGTGTTTAATAAATAAATAAATGTTTCCAGTATAAACTGATGGTAGGGAATAAATTGAAGTATAACAATAAACCAATACGGTGTATAACTATTTTACATACACAATAACAAAATAAATGAGCGAAAAACATACATAATAAAGAATGTTCCAATAAGTAAGATTTCACTATTTTTTTTTAATAATCGTTTAAGAAATATTTAAGCAAGTGTATTGGGTTGTTACGAATATGTAAAAATAAAATGAACGAGAAAGTTAGTTAAAACGATAACATTTTTACTTGTGGGTTGAATTAACGTTTAATAAATATAACTGACTTGAATTATTTATTAATATATCGTTAAAAATCCGATATGTAATGAGGTTTTATCTGGAGAAAAGTTGTATGTAAAACCAATACAGATTTTTTATATTTACATATGGCTAATTTACGCACTTTCTTACTTTTTTCAATACATCAGAATAATATACATATTTAATTAACCAATCAAATTAATTAAATACTTTAATTTTATGATGATCGGATAACCGCGTAAAAATTTAATGGTGTCAAAATTTCTAAATTATTTCCGCCCAGAATTCTGCAACCTGGATATATATATAGGTGTTTCACGAAAAGAGTGACCAGCTCTCAGGGTTTCCACCTTAGGCCGAGGCCACACCAAAGTGCTTCGTTAGGTGCTAAGTTAGGTTTTACGTGACTCATATACTAGGTGACTTCATGCTTGGCCACACCAGTGGTGCTTCGCACAAATTAATTTGCCATTTGTGCAATGTTTTGCCATTTGTGAATTTGCCATTGCACAAATTCATTTGCCGTTTGTGCATTTGCCATTTGTGCAGTGGTGCTTCGCACAAATTAATTTGCCATTTGGAAGCGGTTGAGTCAACACACGATGCCACTCTCAAAACTAACCAATATCATTACAACTTACCTTATCTTTATTTACTTCCTGTGCAACTTCATTCCAAAGTGATTTTATTACAGGTACATTTTTGTATAATTTGCTCGATGGGTTCCACAAAGGCTCCCTTTTATGCACAGCTGTTATTAAAACTTCCGCCATCTTATAAAATCACTTGGTGACACAATAAAATTAACCAACACGTATGTTCGCTAGGAGATTCACTCGGTGACTAATCGTCATGTAGTGTGGCGCGAAGCGTGCAGTGTGGCCATTGCGATAGTATGTGGTGCGTTGGTTTGCTAGGATATGTCGCCTAGCTCGCAGCGTAGCTCTAAGCATCAAGCAAGGCTCCTACCTGTGTGGCCGAGGCCTTAGGGTTTCAACACAGTCCCTCCGGGCTCCAAGTTTTGTGATAATTTATCCGTTTTACAGTACTCGGCGGTTAGTAATACACATCGGGCTTAAGAAAGAGACTGTCGGTCATAATCGGCTAGCTTCGGTTTTGTAGAGCGTCATCTCTGTCATTCATACATGTGTTCCGTCGCGATTTGTCAGTCGTTGTCAAGTGATCTAGGGTGTGCATGCAACAGAGACGACGCTCTATAAAACCGAAGTTAGCCAATTATGGCCGACAGTCTCCTTCTTAAATGCGATGTGTATTACTTACTACTGGGTACTGTACGTTAATTATGTAATACTGTCTAAAATATATTTGACAGTAAGTCAATTGACTTCCGATCTTCCCCGAAGAAACATCGACCAGACACAGATTCAAAAGGTACGATTAAGTTATCTCAATAAGGGACTTGAATACAGAGAGACAAAGTTTGAAATCAAACCATTCACGAAACTAAAGGTAACGTGGACTTTTTAGAATTGGACTATACTTCGGAAAGTCTAGGATGAACCTCGCGACGCTTGTCACAAAGGGATGGGACAAAATCGTTTTTTTTTTACAAATCGAATAGTTTTTTTACAAATCGAACAATTGTGTTTCTCTAAACTGACGTTTTAATTCCTAATTTTCATTATACTGACTTTCTAATGTATTGTATGATTTGTATCTATCTTTAAATAGGCCAAGATACATTATGAATTAATATTAATTACGAACATTTAATTAAAATCGATTTTCGAAACCGATTTTTGAAAATCCAACTATCGAATACCCCATCCATAGCCAATGCGGACTAACGTAGTGACTTTTGACAAACGTCACCAAATATTATTTGATTTTAACAAACTGCCACATTTTTGCTAATTTGTGACAAGATGTATTAATTTGTCATTATTGTTAGTTTTATGTAATGTATTTACCTAAATAACTTGCTATTCATTAGAATTGAGACTTATATTAAAATTGATAAAATAAATAAAATTACTGAACATCGTTACAAGGTTGTATTGAGGGCAAATTTGTGAGCTGTCATACGGTTCATCCTAGATTTTCCGAACAATAATATAAAAGTGGCTAACTCGGGAAGAGACACGTAATGACTAGAACTGAGAAAAAGATGACCTCCGTGGCTAAGTTGGAAGACTTTAGCTTCCAGCCTTAGGGTTGCGGGCTTGATTCCCGTTTGAACTAAAATTGTAATAGAAAAAATCTAGTATATGTTTCACTTAAGGCATGTTTAAAATCTTTTTGATTGGTTGGAAGAGATTGCTACATTACAATAAGTCCGCTAGATTGTAATGTATACCATGAAAGTGATTAATTATTGTATATTAAGATTTACATCCGGTATGTGTGTAAGGAGTGTGATGTAGCTCTCCTTAAAGAAGAATATTTCGTTGAGATTTTACGTATTTCATCTTTGAAAAATAACAGCGATACACGTAGTACTTAAAACGCTGCCAAATTATAGCTGTGTGGCGTCACGGCAGAGGCCACATAATGAGAATCTATAGGAACGCTTTATACGGTCGTATCTCGCAACTCCTTTAATGCGGTCGGGCGTTCCGTTAATGCGCGTACTTTGAAATTTAAAAAAAATCTAAATTGTAAAATCAATTCGTAGCTCGAGGACTGCGTAAAAAGATACGGTGGCCGAATTTGCCCCTGTCATAGACACAATCCACAGAACTTGCAAGGTGTGTGCCGCACACAAGAAGAGAAGGGAGACCCGGTACATGTGTAAGGAGTGTGATGTAGCTCTCCACAGAACTTGCAAGGTATGTGCTGTGCTGCACACAAGAAGAGAAGGGAGACCCGGTACACGTGTAAGGAGTGTGGTGTAGCTCTCCACAGAACTTGCAAGGTATGTGCTGTGCTGCACACAAGAAGAGAAGAGAGACCCGGTACATGTGTAAGGAGTGTGGTGTAGCTCTCCACAGAACTTGCAAGGTGTGTGCTGCGCACAAGAAGAGAAGGGAGACCCGGTACATGTGTAAGGAGTGTGATGTAACTCTCTACAAAGAAAAATGTTGGCAGAATTACCAAACTTAACTATAATATCCAAAGTATTTTAAACAGTATACCAAGTTTCATTATAATATTCTTAATATTTACTTAGATACAGCAATTTTAGTTAACTTTTGATAATCAGAATTTCTAAAAAAAAACAAACAGGACACATAAAAACAAACAGGACACATAAAAACAAACAAGACACATAAAAAGGTCGTTTTGATTTTGATCGAATCTTAAGGTGTTAATTTATATATCATTAATATTTTAATGATCGTTATCGTGTGTTGAATAAATGAATAAATTAGTGTAGGAAAGATCATTATGTTAAATAAAACAATCTATGAAAAAATAATTGATTCCTACAATTACCTACAAATTATGGAAAAATGTAGAATTAATGAAATTAGTTCCACTTTATTACCTCTTCAATAAAGCTTGAATAAATAATTTATTAATCATACTTGTTAACTCAAACACTTGCACTGCATATTTAAACTCAACACGGAATATCGACTAAAGATGTATTCATTACAGCAGTGGTTTCCAAACTTTATGTTACTATGCCCCCCTTTAATAATAATCTTATTGTGGAGCGCCAGTACGGGAGGGCGTACGGTTATCTGAAAGCTCTCACACCATCACACTCTTGGGCAGATATATTAAGATGTCCCCTCGTATCAAGTTAAACTTGTACAAGGCCATCATACGTCCTCAGATGACGTACGCCATCCCGGTCTGGGGGCACACGGCCGAAACCCACATGCGAAATCTCCAGGTGTTGCAGGCATCACACTAAGGTGTGTCGCCACCGGAGAAGGAGCCCCTTTCGGCAGTTCCTTCTTCGTCACTATGTAACGTCGCGATCATTGAAAAAAAAACAAAGAAAATTTCGATCTTCTATGTGGACTTATGTTGTACCTTATAACAGCGTGGGTGGTGGAGGGATCGAACTGAACAGTCATGGTGGAGAAAGTACAAAAAAAATATCTACGATATCTCTACTATATATGAGAGAGTTCAGTGTCTATCCATGGCTTCATCCTACTCAGTTTCTGCTGGGCATGCTCGGGTATAACTCCTTGAGCGTAAGAAGAGATCTGCGTCTCCTGGCATATGTTGTCAGACTCGTTCGAGGAGTTGTGATGAACTGCCCAGCATTACTACAAAGATTAGCGTTAAATGTTCCTAACAATTACACTAGACTGCGCCGGCAAGAACTGTTCTCAATAACATACGCAAAAACGGGTCTTCCAGCCGCTATGCCTGTTTGGAAGGGCCTTAACTCTTCTGAACGGGACTGCTTCGGATATTGATATATTTCATATCACATTACCAAAAGCAAAAGTAAATTATCTTCTTAGATTGAGCGAGTTAGAAAGCACTCATCAACATACTTAAGTGACTGTGAATATATATGTATCATATGTTTGTGTGTATATGCTCGTTTGTATGCATATGCAGTATTTTTTTAATTTTATATAATTTTTAAAATTTTTTCTATGTAATTTTTCTTCTTTTTTAATGTCGTGTATTTTCCAAAGTAATTGGACTAAGCCTGTTTTGAAAAAATAAATAAATAAATAAACAGAACTGTAAACAAGATCCTTCCACTGAAGCTGCGATCATATCATTTCTGATATATGGAAGCGAATCGTGACTTCTCTAGAGACGACAAATTTCTGCAAAGAAAAATCACTGCGCTGCAAGTGAATTTTCTTCCCCTGATATGTCAGACACTCAAGTGTGTTGCCACCGGAGAAAGAGTCCGTTTAGGCAGTTCCTTCTTCGTCACTACATGACGTCGCGCTCATTAAAAATATGAAGAAGATTCCGATCTTCTTGTATAGATCGCGCTGGATGGGGACCTATTATGTATTTTATAACAGCTTGAGTGGTAGTGGGATCGAATTGTAACTATATATTGCGCGCTCGCTTATGCCACTTTACAACATGACTATTTAATCCAATCAAATGTTAAAAATAATTCGTTCGTGTTAACAGCGTGAATAGTAATGGAATCAATACTGAACTATTCAGTTACTCAGTACAGTAACCGGCGGTAAGTAATACACATCGGACTTAAGAAAGAGACTGTCGACCATAATCGGCTAACTTGGGCTTTGTAGAGCGTCGTCTCTGTCCCTAGAACGCTTGACAACGACTGACAAATCGCGACGTAACACGTGTATGAATGACAGAGACGACGCTCTACAAAGCCGAAGTTAGCCGATTATGACCGACAGTATCTTTCTTATGCCCGATGTGTATTAGTTACCGCCGGGTACTGTACAATAGTTTCATATTTCACATCAGGCTTAAGAAAGACACTGTTGACCATAATCGGCTAACTTGGGCTTTGTAAAGCGTCGTCTTTGTCCCTAAAACGCTTGACAACGACTGACAAATCACGACGTAACACGTGTATGAATGACATAGACGACGCTCTACAAAGCCGAAGTTAGCCGATTATGACCGACAGTATCTTTCTTATGCCCGATGTGTATTAGTTACCGCCGGGTACTGTACAATAGTTTCATATTTCACATCAGGCTTAAGAAAGACACTGTTGACCATAATCGGCTAACTTGGGCTTTGTAAAGCGTCGTCTTTGTCCCTAAAACGCTTGACAACGACTGACAAATCACGACGTAACACGTGTATGAATGACATAGACGACGCTCTACAAAGCCGAAGTTAGCCGATTATGACCGACAGTATCTTTCTTATGCCCGATGTGTATTAGTTACCGCCGGGTACTGTACAATAGTTTCATATTTCACATCAGGCTTAAGAAAGACACTGTTGACCATAATCGGCTAACTTGGGCTTTGTAGAGCGTCGTCTTTGTCCCTAGAACGCTTGACAACGACTGACAAATCGCGACGTAACACGTGTATGAATGACAGAGACGACGCTCTACAAAGCCGAAGTTAGCCGATTATGACCGACAGTATCTTTCTTATGCCCGATGTGTATTAGTTACCGCCGGGTACTGTACAATAGTTTCATATTTCACATCAGGCTTAAGAAAGACACTGTTGACCATAATCGGCTAACTTGGGCTTTGTAAAGCGTCGTCTTTGTCCCTAAAACGCTTGACAACGACTGACAAATCACGACGTAACACGTGTATGAATGACATAGACGACCCGCTACAAAGCCGAAGTTAGCCGATTATGACCGACAGTATCTTTCTTATGCCCGATGTGTATTAGTTACCGCCGGGTACTGTACAATAGTTTCATATTTCACATCAGGCTTAAGAAAGACACTGTTGACCATAATCGGCTAACTTGGGCTTTGTAGAGCGTCGTCTTTGTCCCTAGAACGCTTGACAAATCGCGACGTAACACGTGTATGAATGACAGAGACGACGCTCTACAAAGCCGAAGTTAGCCGATTATAACCGACAGTCTCTTTCTTATGCGCGATGTGTATTAGTTACCGCCGGGTACTGTACAATAGTCTCATATTTCTCAGAAAGATGTCGTTAAGACAAAATATTCGTTGCTTACTTTATTATTAACGTGCTGAATGTATATTATTTTGAAATATGACAGTTTTTTACCCAAATTGCTCGGACTGTTTCAACTTCAAATTAAGGATGCGCATTGTACTAGTACGATGTAACATCTTTTTCGTACTTCTTTATGGCGTGGAGACATTGAAACTCACCTGAGCTACCTCGAAAAGAATTTGAAAGGTGGTGCTACAGGAGAATGGTCAAGATTTCTTGGGTTGAAAAAGTGCGCAATGAAGACGTCCTCAGACGCATAAAAAATAGGCAAAGAAATACTCACTTGCATTGAGAGGAGAAGATTTGAATATTTTGGGCATTTCATGAGAGAAAAAAAAAATGAAAGTATCCAAGACATATATTTATTTATTGTATTTAACACTTTAATTTCAAATACAATCTGGAGGGATTATTGCCAGGCGGAAATCTCTTCCAACCAACCAGACAAAAGTTAAGAAAGAGACTGTCGACCATAATCGGCTAACTTGAGCTTTGTAGAGCGTCGTCTATGTCCCTAGAACGCTTGACAACGACTGACAAATCGCGACGTAACACGTGTATGAATGACATAGACGACGCTCTACAAAGACGAAGTTAGCCTATTATGACCGACAGTATCTTTCTTAAGCCCGATGTGTATTATTTACCGCCGGGTACAGAACATGGATTGGTTTGGAGTATCTTTTAATGGAAATGCAACGATTTTGTACGTTCTCAAAACACTTGTTTGCAAAGTCATTATTAAACATGAAGGGAAGATAATCTTACTGTCTACCGTTACATGAGAGAAAATGATATGGAAAGTGTGAGGAATTTGTAAAGTGTTTAAATATCATATCAACATGTATTGTCTAAACGTCAATCAATAGATATAAAAATACAATACGAACAATTTACCTCTAGCTTACTTCTCGTGCAATAACATAAACGAGAAAGTGCAATGATTGACGTGACTCGAGTGAAAATTATTCAACGATATTATCATGGCTAAACGATTCAATTTATAAATGGCTAAGGCTAAGGCCACATCAAAGTGCTTCGCTAGGTGCTACGTGACTAATAGACTAGGTGACTTCATACTTGGCCACACCAAAGTGCTTCGCATAAATTCATTTGACATTTGGGTGCGATTGAGTCAACAAACGGTGCCACTTTCAAAACTAACCAATTTCATTACTTCTTCTTCCCAGTGTCATGTCAGGTCGCCTCAACGTTGAATATCACTTGAGAGTAAACATCTTTGTCCCAGGCAGCCCGAAAAAGATCTCCAACGCCCCTTATACCAGTCCAATCACGTATATTGTGGAGCCAAGAGATTTGCCTCCTGCTAACACCTCTTCGGCCTTCTATTTTGCCTTTATTATAACTTACCTTATCTTTATTTACTTCCTGTGCAACTTTATTCCAAAGTGATTTTATTACAGGTACATTTTTGTATAATTTCCTCGATGGGTTCCACAAAGGCTCCCTTTTATACACAGCTGTCATTAAAACTTCCGCCATCTTGTAAATCAACCAACACGTCTGTTCGCTAGGAGACTCTCTCGATGACTAATCGTCATGCAACGTGGCGCGAAGCGTGCAGTGTGGCCACTGCGATAGTATGCGGTACGTTGGTTCGTTAGGATATGTCGCCTAACTCGCAACATAGCTCTAAGCATCAAGCGAGGCTCCTACCTGTGTGGCCGAGGCCTTAGCGCATCGTGCGACAGGGACGACGCTCTGTACAAACGATGTGTATTACTTACCGCCAGGTACTGTATATGAGTAGATACAAAAAGCAGTAAAATAATAACAAAGTCATTGTATAAAATAATTTAACATTAATATGTATATTTAAATTCAATATCCAGATCAAGTGAATTCGAAGGCTGCTGGATAGTAGTCGTGTTGTTTTTGGTCAAAAACTCATAGCAATCATGTCTTTCGCAATTTCAACATTTGTCTATAAAAGACACTGTTATGTCGTAAATTAAATAAATAAATAGAAATTTAACGGGTTAAGCTAGTAAGAAAGCGCTCTTTAGGGGATCTTAATGGTTAGATTTTTTTTATTTTCTATTGCAATATGTATCATTGTTTTACAGAAGCCGCAGACCTCGAGGTGTCCAGGAGCCGACAGCTGACAGAACTGGAAGAACGACCTTCTTTGGCAGCGCAGAAGTTACAGATGGCCCTCAACGAGCTGCTGTCTCTGCTGCAGAACAGTTTATATAGGTAAAACATATTTCAGTATTTTCAAACAGTTTATTATTTTTCTTTACATGTCGCTCACATACCTGAATACAGATTTCAAAGAAATGTCATCTTTGGTGAGAGATCATTGGAAGGCAGAAAAAAAGCACGATGGACAGCAGAAGATATATTGTATTGTATTTATCCTCAGTGAGATACAGGCAAAAGCCTAGTTTACTGGGGACACGACAAATGAAAGGCAACAAACCCAGATCCATTAAAATTGTGTGTCCAAATTAAATTACCTGTTGTTTTTACGCAGATTATGTATATTTCTTGTCATGTGTAAATAAATAAATTAAAATAAAATTGTATTATAATTTTGTCGTTTATAGTACAACCTGTTGGCCTAATTACCATGACGCTATATTTTCCAACCAACCAGAAAATGTTCAAGTTCTTGAGTGAAACCCAAACTGTAATGTTTTTTTTTTTAATGATAATAATAAAATGGCAATTTATATAGTGCCGTTTAGAGAGCAGAATCTCCTCAAGGGCGCTTTAACTTGGGATTCGAACCCACCATTATTGATTAATTCAAATAAAAACATTTGGGTTCTTGCATGGCCTAGTAGGTAGGACATGCGTCTAGTCATGGATGTTGTCCGTGGCCAGGTTGAGATATAAAGACACGCTGTATTGAATGCTTGAAGACATTAATGCTCACCACAACTTTGAGTAAACAGCAGCAGGAAGAGGCTAATGGCGTGGAACTGTTGCTAGGTATCAGGGAACCAATGGAGAGAGAAGATGCAGACAAGCTATTGCAAGAACTGAAGCCCTTTGCCCTTTATGCAACAGGATATGCTTATCACAAAGGCTTACATAGTCATCTCCAGTGGCACCAACGCCAAGTAACCTGATCACTTACTTTGTAATGTGCCTTCTATAATACTAGTCACGGGTAATGAGCATTTATTATTATATTGTAATACACTTTCGTTGTATACAGTACAACCTGGCAAACTTATTGCCATGTTGCAATATCTTCCACCCAACCATAAAGATGTAAACACAGACTGTCTCTATTGTATGGTATCCTTAACTGTCCCGTCGCCTCCTCTTATCTCGCCGAAAATTTTCAACGTCTTTCCGATCATGGATTAGCGCTACGCTCAAACAGAGATTGTTTATTGGCCTTTCCAGTTCACAGCTCTTCTTTTTTTACGTCGTCCTTTACTGTCCATGCAGTGAGACTCTGGAATCAGTTACAAACCAATATAAGACTAGCTCCGTCCTTGGCATCCTTTAAGTAGCGACTGAAAAATCTCTTAATTTCTAGTCAGTAAAATAACGTGTTTCATTCCCGATTTTTATTTTCCTTTCCTCTCCACCATCCCTTCCTTTCCTTTTGATTGATGATATCTCACTTTATATGAAAAATAATCTTCAGGTGATTGTCCGGCTTTGTGGGGTCCGTGGGAATGTGCTCACGTATATGTTTATGGATTTCGTGTGAATGGATAGTCATTTGAATGATTTATGCGACCATGTAACGTACTTCATTTACTTTTGTCTGGTTGGTTGTAAGAAATTGCCGCCTGGCAATAAGCCCGCCAGATTATATTTACAATAAAAGTGTTAAATATTTTAAAAATAAATAAAGATGTTCAAGAGGTCTTCCATCGACATACATTGTCACTCCATCGACTCACATTGTTACTTTATGTTTTCTCAGTACATGTATATCTACAGTATTTATTCGACTCCTTTCAGTATTTTTCCCAGTGCATGTTTCACTCCCGTACATCAAAGTTTGCCCTAACTAGCAGCATTGAAAACAGTCTAGAAATGTTTTGATCATGTACAACTCGTGGCGGCCCTGAATATTTATATTGATACTTAAATATCTAAACTGATCTTCAATACGTGCGATGACCGCTGTTACAAATATATTTCAGTGAGACGAGAGTCATCTGGTTCATATATACTACAAACCACTGTTACTAGGCTATACAAAGAACTGCTTCGTCTTGGTGAAAGTCATAATAATAACCATCGCCAGTCGTTTCGAGTCAATATGGTTCTCGGCATTACGGAAGTCTCGGCCTTAAAGGTGTCATTTCATCGTCTTCAACAGGACCGGTAAAGGTGCTGTTTAAAAAAGTTGCAAAACTATAAAGCGTTTTTTAATTTTATCATTGTTTCAATAATCTGTCATACAATTTGCCTAAATACGTAAAGCCGAAAATGAAACAAATCATACTGTAACCGAGAAGGGAAAAATAAACAACCTTGGGCAACAATTACAGGCTAAATATCATATACCATATTTGCTTGTTTATTATTTTTTTTTTAATGATAATTCATCGCAAGAACATATAATCGTTAATGCCAAGGTAGTTAAACTCGCGAACTGCGCAAAAAGATACGGTGGTCGGATTTGTCCCTAGTCCCTGTCCTAGACAATGAAAATATGTATGAATTGATTTATGATGGAGTGAAGTGTCAGATCTTAAAGATTTTGACATATGCATCTGGAGACCAACTACAGCCTCCGGGTCCAAATAGAATAAGCAATTTGTAACATTCTGTAAACAGGTTGTCAAAAAACATGTCTAAATAAGTATTCTATCAACTGACAAAAAAGAAAAACCCTGCAGAACTTGACCCCTTGGTCAAGTATTGTAATGACACTTTGGTCAAGTATTGTAATGACACTTTGTATAACAAATATATTATATTATATTTATTTATTAATTTATTTATTTAACACTTTTATTGCAAATACAATCTGGCGGGTGTATTGCCAGGTGGCAATCTCTTCCAACCAACCAGACAAAAGTAAATGAAGCAAGTTACGTGGTCACATAAATCAATCAAATAACTATCCATCCCCACGAAATCCATAAACACATACGTTAGCACATGCCCACGAGCCCCACAAAGACGGACAGTCACCCGAACATTATTTTTCATATAAAGTGAGATATCATCAATCAAAAGGAAAGGAAGGGATGGTGGAGAGGAAAGGAAAAGAAAAATCAGGAATGAAACACGTTATTTTACTGACTAGAAATTACGAGGTTTTCCAGTCGCTTCTTAAAGCATGCCAAGGACGGAGCGAGTCTTATATTGGTTTGTAACTGATTCCAGAGTCTCACTGCAGGACAGTAAAGGACGACGTAAAGAAAGAGGAGCAGTGAACTGGAAAGGTCAATAGACAATCTCTGTTTGAGCGTAGCGCTAATCCTTGATTGGAAAGACGCTGAAAATTTTCGGCGAGATTATACAAAGTGTCATTACAATATTTTTCATATTTACACAAAATTGAGAATGCCTCAAAAACAAGTCAGTCATTCATTAAATATGTCTTGTTTTTTTATCGTGTCTTAAAGTGTCATGACCAACCCAATGCATTCCACATTCATTCATACAATTATGCTAACGAGCAGATCACACTTCCGGTGATTTTCATACATATTTACTTGAAACTATTAATTTACAAATCGTGCATGTATGTTATGCCCCTCTTATCGGTATACGGTTGCAGCAAACTGCAGTGTCGGCTGGTGGATACTCCAAATATTTTAATAACCTTTATGTAATATTTTCAAAAGGTTAAGTTTTTGTTAACACTTAAAAACACGATAAAAGTCAAGACATCATTTCCGAGTGGCCGGGTTGTTTTTAATTATACTAATTATTTAACATGTAATATTATGCAAATTATTTAACACGTACATGCCCACTCCTTCAGGCTACTTGCATTTCATCATAAAACTACATTTTAACTTATCACTAGATAACAATTATTACAACTAATTATTTTAATACTTATTATTTAGCACGTACATGCCCATTCGTTCAGGCTACTTGCATTCCATCCCATTCCCTCAGACTTTGATCCGGCCTGCTTATGTTATCGACACGCATTTTTAGTACCTATATTTTATTTTTAATAACCTTAATGTTTAATTTCTTATAAATAGTTAACATCTACATTTTAACTCATAACTAGATAACAATTATTACAACTAATTATTTTAATACTTATTATTTAGTACGTACATGCCCTTTCGTTCAGGCTACTTGCATTCCATCACATTCACTCAGACCTTGATCCGGCCTGCTTATGTTATCGACACGCATTTTTAGTACCTAAATTTTATTTTTAATAACCTTAATGTTTCATTTCTTGTAAATAGTTAACACCTACATTTTAACTTTAAACTAGATAACAATTAGACAAATAATTATTTTAATACTTATTATTTAGTACGTACATGCCCATTCGTTCAGGCTACTTGCATTCCATCACATTCACTCAGACCTTGGTCCTACCAGCTAATACTGTTGGGGGGCTAGTCAGGCAATATAGTATATGATGCTTCGAGAGCCTGTGCTTATAACGAAAATGTAGGTCGGACTTACTTAGGCAACACCTACATACTTACTTATAACTAGATAACAATTTTTACAACTAATTATTTAACACGTGTATGTCCACTTGTTCAGATTACTTACATTCCATCACAGTCACTCAGACTTTGGTCCTCCATGATAATACTGTACATAGATGGACTAGTAAGGCAACACCTACATACTAATTTATAACTAGATAACAATTCTTACAACTAACTATTTAGTACATCACATTCACTCAGACCTTGATCCTACCAGCTAATACTGTAGGGGGACTAGTCAGGCAATATATGATGCTTCGAGAGCCTGTGCTTATAACGAAAATGTAGGTCGGACTTACTTAGGCAACACCTACATACTAACTTATAACTAGATAACAATTTTTACAACTAATTATTTAACACGTGCATGTCCACTTGTTCAGATTACTTACATTCCATCACAGTCACTCAGACTTTGGTCTTCCCTACTAATACTGTACATAGATGGATAGATAACTAGATAACAATTCTTACAACTAATTGTTTTAACACTAATTATGAAATAAACTTTTTTTGAAGCGAACTAATGTTGCAATATTCATGACTACCTTATATAAGTGTATTATATTATTATTAAAAATAAATAGTTTTTGTCATATATTATTTTTATATTAATATATTTAATAATTATTAATTTTATTTTATGTTAAATTATTTTATTTTATTTATTATTTAATATATAATTATAATTATATATATGCTATTATAATATTTATAATTATTTTATTATTATATTATAATATAATTAATTAATAACATAATATAATAATAAAATTAATTAATTTATTTATTTTTATTTATTTATTTATTTCCCCTGGCATGATTATTGCCATGTGGCAATCTCTTCCAACCAACCAGAAAGATGTTTTAATGGGCCCTAAGTGAAAACCAGACTGGAATTCCATTTAAAAAAAATCTGGATTTCAGCGGGGATCGAACCCGCAACCTCCGGATCGGCAGACAAGCGTCTTACCACCAGACCACGGAAGTCGTATGAATAATATAATAAACATAATAATAAATAAATAGTTAAATAATTATCTAAAAATAATCAATTTAATAATTAATAATAATATAAAAATATTAATATATTTAATATTAAAAAATATAAATTTAATATTATTAGTTATTATAAAAATAAATTATTTAATTAAGAGAGATTTTCTTGAATTAAATTCTACATAACCATTTCCTAATCAAAAAAAAAAAATCGTTAACAAATGGAAAAAAAAAGCAATGCATAAAATCAACTTTTCCTAAGAGCTAAGAAGTTTCACTTCTACCGCGCGAGAGTCTCTCACGCATTTGTTTTTATATCTTTATCTTGTGGTATCATTCGTTTTATAAACTTTCAGCGATCAGTGATAAAATAATTCCGTGGGAAAGTCGCGTGAACGTTGTTTCTTATCGCAGTACGCCATTTAATATGATATCTCATCAAAATCACTTATAAACACATCAATTATGCTAACAATTTAGATACATTTTAAATAACTACTCGTCTATATAAGTGAGAATTAACTTACAATCGATTAAAATCATTAAGTAGTACAACATACATGCGGTTAGTGCTCATTATTCCTTATAACTTAATCTCTAATCTTCTATAATTTTTTTCTAATATGTGTAGAAAGTCGTTAGATGAATTCTAAAGCGCAATTAACTCTTATTAAAATGCCATTTACAGTTGCGTACAGTGACAAAAGTAAGATGTCACATAGACTAGAGAGCAGAGATCGTCAAACTTCATAGACGTAACATCTGATTTTTTTTAGTTAGCGAAATCATACGTCTAAGTTACGCCACTGTATCTTCGTAAATCTCAATTCTCTCTTCTTTTATACGAGTATATTGTACGGCACCGGTACAAAGGACTGTAGAAATAGGTGGATGACTGCTTTCGAATACTCGAAGATTTCGGCTCACTTTATGCTTTCAGGTGAAAAGTAGCAGAGTGAAGACATTCCTTTTTAGCAGGTAGTAGATGGTCGCATGTAAAAGGGTACTCCCTTGACTGGAGTGAACTGAGAATGTGTAGCGACCGTGCGTGCGGTCACTGAACCCACTGAGGCGACCCTTGGCCGCTCGGTCATTGAACTCGCACTGTAAGGAATACGAGACAGCACCGGGCGAAGGTCGCCCGCACGGTCATTGAACTCACTAGTAGCGAACAACGAGAGCGAGACGCCGATATATCTCTTGCCTCTCCTGCAGACCGTAGTATGAAATGTATATAGAACGCGCAACAATAACCATGTGTCCGGCGAAGCGAGACAGCGACATGTTCTGCGCCGTTCTATACATTATAAATACAGACGCTTTCAATAAACTCTCTCTCTTTACTTATCTCGATCTCGACGACTTTTATTCAAACAACCTCATCCTTCTATGCGAAACACAAGTCCCTAAAAATGTATTCTTTTATTTTTGGCGCTACTTATGTGCGGCAAATCGCTCATCGTAAGCACCTGTTTTTACTCGTGCAAGCCGTCATAACTTGCGAAACATCACAATTCTCGCAAGTTTTCGCATGCATGGACCGGCCGATCTTTTATACTGTCTCGCGATGGCCGCGCATAAGGAACATTTCAGTTACGGTCGTGACACAGCACGGACCTCAACAAACATAAAAATTATACATTCAAACATTTAAATATAACAAGAATTCATACAAGTAAACATAAAACAAGAAATTTTTAGATGACGCATACGTCCGATACATACATTCCCCACATTATATAGATTTCTCATGTTACTTAATGTGGGTCTATTTTTTTAATCAGATGGACGTATGTTATTTGGATATTTGGAGGAAAAAATTACGCCGTCTTTAAAATGTTTGTCTAATATTTATTTTTTACCTGAGAAATATATTACGATCATACCAGAAGGCGCTGAACTGGTTGAACGTTAGAAATAGACGTCAAATTCGCATACTATCTCTGTTGTATAATATCCTTAACTGTCCCGCCGTCCCCTCTTATCTTGCTGAAAAAAATCAGCGTCTTTCTGATCATGGACTAATGCTTCGCTCAAGTTACTAAATTTAGAAGTAACCCAGTATCAATAATGTGGCAAGAGTACAACGCGACATCTGACTCGCACAATTTACCGCCAACATCTAAAAATTAACAAACAGATGCGTGAGACTCTCGCGTGGTAGAAGTGAAACTTCTTAGCTCCTAGGTAAAGTTGATTTTATGCATTGCTTTTTTCCATTTGGTAACGTTTTTTTTTTTTTTTTGGATTAGGAAATGGTTATGTGGAATTTTATTCAAGAAAATCTCTCTTAATTTGATAAAAAATGTTTATATGGAATTTAATTCAAGAAAATCTCTCTTAAAAATATTCTTTTTTTTTAATTTTTAATAATAAATAATAATAATTTTAATAATAAATAATAATTTTTATAATAATATAATACACCTAATAATATTAATATAATATAAGTTATAATATTATTATTAATAATATTATTATATTATGTTATTTATTAATTATATTATAATTAATTATAATATAATAATAATATAATTATTAATATTATAATAACATACATATACATACTTATAATTACATATATATTAAATATAAATTATATATCAAATAAATATTAAATAAAATATGATAATTTAATATAAAATAAAATTAATAATTATTATATATATTAATATAAAATAATATATTACAAAAAATATATCATAATTTTTTTTATTTTTAATAATATAAATATAAAACACTTAATAATATTAAAATAACATAAATTATTATTAATAATAAATAATTATTAATATTTTAATAATTAATAATAGTTTATTAACTATAAAAATATTTATTAATAATAAATAGTAATTTAATAATAATAAAATAATAATATAATACACCGTTTCACTTTTCGTGACGTTCCGACCAATTTGCCCTACCACATAGATATAAGTTTCAATTCAATAAAATGTCAACAGTCTACAGGTACGGACCACCTCGTCCATGCCAGGCATGGAATAGATTAACCGTTAGTAGATTCTGACCTCGTAAAAATGAGTGTTTATTACCGCTTGCGGACTCTTTACTTGCATGTTAATTGTCTTATAAGATAATAATATCACATGTTTACCACACTTTCTAACACTTAACCTATAGATAATTGGTCTGTTTTATTGACTTCATTGTTTTTAAATGGACGTAATTACAAATTTGTATCGGCTTGTCGTGATATCAGACTAGGTAATGACACCACGATACTGTCATACTACCTTGATCAAAAAGTTTTAGGACTTTATTCATAAAATCGAAAATACAAGTTTATTCATCAAAATCGATATGGTCCCCTTCAAAGTACTGCCCATCGACTGCAACGCACTTACGCCAGCGCTTGATCCAATGCTCGAAACACCGCTGGTACTCAATTTTCGGTATGTCCATCAGTGCCGTCTTTGATTTTTTCATGACATCCTCTCGGGTGCTGTAACGCGTTCCGCGAAGCGGTTTTTTAAGTCGGTTGAACAGGAAAAAGTCGCAGGGAGCCAGATCAGGTGAATTCGAAGGCTGCTGGATAGTATTCGTGTTGTTTTTGGTCAAAAACTCATGGAAATCATGTCTTTCGCGATCTAAACGCGGTCCTTTTTTTGCATGAAATTGAGGTCTTTCGGCACCAGTTTTGCAGCGACACGTCTGAGGCCCAAATAATTAACCAAAATGTCTTAAGCGGATCCATAAGCGATGTTCAAGTCCTCTGCCAGCTCTCTGATGGTCAATTTGCGGTTTTCGGCCATTATTTCTTTGATTTTATCGATGTTTTCATCGGTTTTCGACTGCCACTGCGTTCGTCATCCTCAACCGACTCACGACCACTTCTGAAGCGTTCGTGCCACAGAAAAACACTTCTCCAACATTTCCAAGGTCTGCGGACCGTTAAATCCGTTTTTCATACAAAATTTAATGCAAACTCGTTGATGCACAGTTGATGCCATTTTCAAACTTGTAAAAAATCGAAAACACACACAAAGGTAGATGTACTCAGTAGAGCGTAACTTTTACAAATGTCAAGCTATGACGCTGAAATTTAAAGGGAAGTGTCAATGATAGATGTGGTAACCTAACAAAAAAAAAGAATTCCAATCGGGTGACTGACAGTGCCACACGGTGGTCGGTCCTAAAACTTTTCGATCAAGGTAGTACTTAATGCTTTGAAAAGTTCTCTTAGATTCTCCCGTACCCAGGTTGCTTCGTTTGGGTAATGACTATATTATGCTGCAGTCTCGGGCATATTTAGTAACAGTCTAAGTGGTGCCAAAAGGAACACTCACTTAAAAAAAAACAATATCTACCTATGCGCTTTGCATTCCAATTGAATTGACGTTGTAATGGCGAAGTGACCCTCGACTACGAGGTCCAGCAACGACGATCCCATTGCAAACCCTCATCAACTCGATAAGCAATAAGACTCACATGTATGTATCACGCGAGTCAAACCTCGCATTCTCCATCATTCCAGACAGAAAAAAAAATCCATCATACATTTTATATTAACATAGTTTTTTTTTTATTGTAGCAGGTCCATGGCACGGAAGAAAGATCATGATAGCAGCGGTGGTGGAATAGACTCTATCACAATCACAGCCAATCAGGATGAGGGTGGCCACAAGAAGAGCAAAAAGAAGAAGAACAAAAACAAGAAACCGGTCAGTCTGCACATCCACCAGGACCAGAAGAAACAGCAGGATGATAAAGGTCTGGAGACTGGTGCAGCGGTGGCAGTCGAGCATAGGGGACAGCATCTTCGCGAGGGAGAATCGGTGTTGGATGAAATCGAGCTGGCAGGCCCCGCTAAGCCCCGCTTTAAACGGGAAGGCGATGAGGATAGGGACGTAGGAGGTAGTAGATAGTGCATGATTAATAAATAGTATTATATAAAAATATATTTCTTTTCTTTTCTTTCTTTCTGTTGTTATTTCTTTCTCTTAACCTCTAATCTTTTCCTATCCTTTTGTTTTCTTACATGTTATTTTCTTCAATTCTCTACTTTTTTTGCTGGCATATTCTTTTCTCGTCTTTTCTATTATACTGAAGACATTTTTCTTCCTCCCTGAGTAGTTTTCGAGGGAATTTGTATTTACTATATATAACTGTATTCATGTGTATTGTGTTTAAAAAATAGTACGTATGATTTGGAGCTGATATCAAAATGATACGACCTAACAATGAAGGAGGGTGACAAATCAATACCCAAAAGGCCTTTTGCGAGTATTTTAAAATATGTGGCTATTTAAGAAAATGTATTAATTGAGGGTAAATTAAAGAATTCATACCAATATCGTTGTGTAAGAAAATTCATGTAAATGGGGGTATTTATTTAAGATAATTCATGACAATAGGAGTAGGTAAAACAATATTTATGAAGGAACGTTAAAGAACATTCATGCCGAGAAATATGTAAGAAAATATATTCCAATGGGCTATTGAAGAAAATTTATGTCAAACGTTAAAGAACATTCATGCGAAGAAATATAAGAAAATGTATTCCAATGGGCTATTGAAGAAAATTCATGTCAAACGTTAAAGAACATTCATGAGAAGAAATATGTAAGAAAATATATTCCAATGAGCTATTGAAGAAAGTTCATGTCAAACGTCCAAAGAATATTCATGCGAAGAAATATGTAAGAAAATGTATTCCAATGAGCTATTGAAGAAAATTCATGTCAAACGTCCAAAGAACATTCATGCGAAGAAATATGTAAGAAAATATATTCCAATGAGCTATTGAAGAAAGTTCATGTTAAACGTTAAAGAACATTCATGCGAAGAAATATGTAAGAAAATGTATTCCAATGGGCTATTGAAGAAAATTCATGTCAAACGTTAAGGAACATTCATGCGAAGAAATATGTAAGAAAATGTATTCCAATGAGCTATTGATGAAAATTCATATCAAACGTTAAGGAACATTCATGCGAAGAAATATAAGAAAACGTATTGCAATGAGCTATTGAAGAAAATTCACGTCAAACGTTAAAAAACAGTCATGCGAAGAAATATGTAGGAAAATGTATTCCAATGGGCTATTGAAGAAAATTCGTGTCAAACGTTAAAGAACATTCATGCGAATAAATATGTAAGAAAATGTATTCCAATGAGCTATTGGAGAAAATTTATGTCAAACGTTAAAGAACATTCATGCGAATAAATATGTAAGAAAATGTATTCCAATGAGCTATTGGAGAAAATTTATGTCAAACCTTAAAGAACATTCATGCGAAGAAATATGTAAGAAAATGTTTTCCAATGGGCTATTGAAGAAAATTCTTGTCAAAAGGGCAGACTATTTAAGATAATACTGGACAACTGGACAATAGGGGTCTGTAAGAAAATTCATTCCAATAAGGATATGTAAAAAATATATTCCAAAAGGAACTTTATAGAAAATTCATGCCAATGTTGGAAATTGCGTTAGAAAATTCATACCAATGTTTAAATAATTGTCCAAAAGGAACGTTTAAGAAAATTCATTCCCATAGGTATATTTAAAAACATATTTCAAAACTAACGTTATAGAAAATTCATGCTAATAGCGTTGTTCAGAAAATTCATGCCAATGAGACTATGTAAACTTCGGCTTTGTAGAGCGTCATCTCTGTCATTCATACACGTGTTTCGTCGCGATTTGTCGGTCGTTGTCAAGCGTTCTAGGGACAGAGACGACGCTCTACAAAGCCGAAGTTAGCCGATTATGGCCGACAGTCTCTTTCTTAAGCCCGATGTGTGTTACTGACCGCCAGATACATTCCTACATTTATATGCTATTTAAGAAAATTATTTAAAATATTTCCAACGGTCTATTAAAGAAAATTCATTGCTCAAGGGCTGTTTAAGAAAACTCATTGCACAAGGGCTGTTTAAGAAAACTCATTGCACAAGGGCTGCTTAAGAAAACTCATTGCACAAGGGCTGTTTAAGAAAACTCATCACAGAAGAGTTATCAAAGATAATAATAAAGAATGGCAAAAGAATTGTTTAGAAAGTTCATGCCGAAAAAATCAATTCATTTTGAAAAACATTATAATGTCGCTCAATCTGGTTAGCGGTTAAAAATTGTTAAGGATTTTAATCCATATATTATTTATAGTTTAATTGTGAAGATTTAAAGACATTGTAGTTTTTTTATTTTATTTTAAAGTCTTGTTTGTGCTCCACTGATGATGAGGTGTGCACCTTGAAACCGGTAGGGTTATAGGTACCGTTACAAAAAGTGGAATAAACAGTGTTTGATAAAACAAATTACAAAGATTTTCATTTATTTTTTTACTTGTTTCTATCTCAGTGTATTCTTTCTTTTTTTCTCCTTTCTAGTATATTTTTTATCTAAAACATATAAATTATTGATACGAGTATAATAACAATAATTAAGTACAGTACCTGGCGGTAAGTAATACACATCGGGCTTAAGAAAGAGACTGTCGGCCCAAATCAGCTAACTTCGGCTTTGTAGAGCGTCGTCTCTGTCATCCATACACGTGTTCCGTCGTGATTTGTTAGTCATTATAGCCGTCATTGTGTGACAGAGACTCCACTCTACAAAGCCGAAATTAGCCAATTATGGCAGACAGTCTCTTTCTTAAGCCCGACGTATATTACTTACCGCGGGGTACTGTAATATATATTTGCACTGTATACACAAATTAATGGTTTTGCTAGCTTCATACACCACATTACAGTAGAAACCTGCACATCTTTAATGTTACAGTAGAAACCTGCACACCTTTAGTGTTACAAAGTATTTGATTAAAAACTTGATTGCATTATTAGAAAGTTGTAGTAATGTAAATATATTTATTTCAGAAAGGTCCAAATAAACATGTTAAGATCTCGTCGAAAACAGGACAACCTTTTTCAGTACCTGGCTTGTATTTGTTGAATTATTATTTTTTTGTAAAGGCTGTACTAAAACTTGTATCTAAGTATATTAGAAATATTGTAATGGTACTTTGTATATTTCTTTAAAATACTTAAGACCTCTTTAACCTTTTCTGGTTGGTTGGCAGAGATTGCCACATGTTAATAAGCCCTTCAGGTTGTACTGAAAACAATGAAAGTGTAACAATAACTCGTACAATAGATGGTGCTCAAAATGTTCAGTCGTTAATACAGTATCCTACACTTCATTTGTTATCATTGGAAATAGGAAAATACCACAATGTTGTTTATTACAGAAAAATACCAAAGTAAGATCAAGTAGAACACTTTGAGATTGTTTTGGCATGTAGAACGATTGAATGAAGGTAAACTAACAAAACAAATATATATAGTGCAAGTTGTAGTAGAGGATGACCAAGGAATGGTAGTTAAAATATTAAATAGCATAATTCTGATGAAGAATAGCACTCTGAAATGGTTTGGCACTTGATACAAATGATCACATATCCTTGCTTAACACCCTTCTTTATTCAAAATAATTCAGTCATCTGTTGACTTATTCTGAAAAATATTTTTAAGAGACGTAGACATATCACATATCCTTGCTTAACACCTTTCTTTATATAAAAATATTCAGTCACTTATTCTGAAAAATTGCTTTAAGAGCCATAGAAATATCACATATCCTTGCTTAACCCCTTTCTTTATATAAAACTATTCAGTCATCTGTACACCTATTCTAAAAAATAGTTTTAAGATCTATGAAGAAATCACATCCTTGCTTGGCACTTTCTTTAAAACAAACTATTCAAGCACCCTTGCTTAACCCCTTTCTTTATATAAAACTATTCAGTCACTTATTCTGAAAAATAGTTTTAAGAGCCATAGACATATCACATATCCTTGCTTAACACCTTTCTTTATATAAAATTATTCATTCACTTATTCTGAAAAATTGCTTTAAGAGCCATAGAAATAACCCCTTTCTTTATACAAAACTATTCAGTCATCTGTTCACCTATTCTGAAAAATAGTTTTAAGATCTATGAAGAAATCACATAGCCTTGCTTAACCATTCACTTGACACAAAACAAAATAGTTTTAAGTCATAGAAATATTACATATCCTTACTTGACACCTTTCTTTATACAAAACAAAATTGGACTAAACACTTATAACTTCAACAGACGGTCGCGGCAAAAAGAAGAAGAAGAAGAAGGCCATCCTGAAACTGCTGCTTTTGGGTGCCATCCTCAAGGCCAAAATCGGCCTATTCCTCCAGATCCTTTCGGCGCATCTCCAAGTCAAGTTCTTCGCCATCGCTCTGGCAGGTCTCGCCCTCAACATCGCAAGGTTCTGGCTTGACCTTAAGAAAGGGCATGCACCGCAGAAGGTAAATACTTTTTAAGTATTTTTTCCATCTGTTTAATACACAATCTATTCTTATCAGGACATCTTGTTCTTTGACAATCTATCCCAGAGGTCGGCAACCTTATTGCCAAGAGGGGAGCAATACTAATGATGATAATTATAAATTACAGGAGTTTCTGTAACATGAAACCATCATAGAATTTCAAATCATAATCTTCATAGTCTTGTTTGCGCTCCCCTGAAGATGAGGTGAAAGCCTTGAAACCGGTAGGGTTATACCGTCACAAAAAAAGTGGAATAAACAGTGTTTGATAAAAATAAATTACAACAACAAATTTTACTCAAATGTTTCAAATACATAGAATTCTGGTATTGTGGTCTAACTGTTAGCATTCATGCTAAACAAGCAGGCGTCCCAAATTCGATTCCAGACTGTTTCACTTAATTTACATCTGAAGTTATGTTATTCTGTACCTTATACAATATTTTGTTTATTATAAATTACAGAAGAAACAAAAATTGCTCTTTAAAGAACTCTGCCTAACGAAAGACTACAGAAGATAAAACCTGAATTTTAACCTCCTTACCATCGGAACTTTGCATTTGATCTATCCAGACTGTGTGCTAGTTAAAGTACAACAGCTTACACACAATAAACCGATACACGCACAGGCGTTCTTATTTAGTCATATCATAACTTTTTTAATTGTTGTGATGTGTGCATAGGCTTTCACAGTGAATCGATTGCTGTGATTTTCGGAGTCTCATGGTTTCGGAGTCTCAAGGGCTAGATGTGTGCGAGTGTTGTTGCCTATTAACGTACGGTAACATATCCAACAGGTGTGATGACATACTGTGAGTTACTTGCCTACTTTAGTGGTTCTTAACCCGTATATTCGATTACTGGGACCGAAAAAAATATTGTCTCCCGGTCACGCTCTTCAACATGCCCGCATCGTCAATTCGAATATGTTGAAGGGTATTATATGAATAAATAATAAATATCTCGACCCATTGACCACTCGAAACGGATGTGATATGTGACACCCACCCAGAGAGTCTTTGTGGGGACTTTTTTTTTATTCAACCTGGTGAGTTTATTGCCATGTAGCAATCTCTTCCAACCAACCAGAAAGATGGTTTAATGTGCCCTAAGTAAAAACCAGACTAGAATCCCATTTCAAAAAATTAGATTCCAGCGGGGATCGAACCCGCAACCTCCGGATCAGTAGACAAGCGTCTTACCACCACACCACGGAGGTCGTCTTTAAAATACTTCAACTTTATGACCCTCTCCCGCAACAATTATCCCCCGCGGGTGCCACGTTGCCGACCTCTGGTCTACCTAGCCAATGTATAGCATACTATTGTACCCTCACATTTCAAATTGATGATAAATGTATTTTAATATGTTTTATGTTTGTATATACTATATGTCCTTCTTGTTCGTCTCACTTTTGCTGGAGTGGTCGAAGCTATAAAGAGCTAGAAACCTTAAACACTTTATAAATTAAAAGTCTTCAGTGGAGTCCCTCGGGGCTGTCATTTAGGTGCAATATATTTTTTGCTGGAGTGGTCAAAGCTATAAAGAGCTAGAAACCTTAAACACTTTATAAATTAAAAGTCTTTAGTGGAGTCCCTCAGGGCTGCCATTTAGGTGCAATATATTTTTGCTGGAGTGGTCGAAGCCATAAAGAGCTAAAAACCTTAAACACTTTATAAATTAAAAGTCTTCAGTGGAGTCCCTCAGGGCTGTCATTTAGGTGCAATATATTTTTTGCTGGAGTGGTCGAAGCCATAAAGAGCTAAAAACCTTAAACACTTTATAAATTAAAAGTCTTTAGTGGAGTCCCTCAGGGCTGTCATTTAGGTGCAATATATTTTTTGCTGGAGTGGTCGAAGCCATAAAGAGCTAAAAACCTTAAACACTTTATAAATTAAAAGTCTTCAGTGGAGTCCCTCAGGGCTGCCATTTAGGTGCAATATATTTTTTATGTTTATAATTTTATTTTTTCTTGTTTTATGTGACTGTTTATAACATATATGCTTATTTTAGTTATTCGATCCACTCTTGTTAATAAGTTAGAACCCTTAAATACTTAATAAATTAACAGACTTTAGTGGAGTCCCTCAGGGATCCCATTTAGGTCCAATCTATTTTTTTAATGTTTATAATTTTATTTTTTACTTTTTTTATGTGACTGTTTATAAAATGTTATGCTTCTTTTTGTTATTCGATCAACTCTTGGCGAAGTAATCATAGCTATAATGAGTAAGAACCCTTAAACACTTTATAAACTAACAGTCTTTAGTGGAGTCCCTCAGGGCTCCCACTTCGGTCCAATCTGTTTTTTAATGTTTATCACTTTATTTTTTACTTGTTTTGTGTGACTGTTTATAACATGTTACGCTTCTTTTTATTATTCGATCAACTCTTGGTGAAGTAATCGAAGCTATAAAGAGTTAGAAGCCTTAAATACTTTATAAATTAACAGTCTTTAGTGAAGTCCCCCAGGGCTCCCACTTCGGTCCAATCTGTTTTTAATGTTTATAATTTTATTTTTTACTTGTTTTGTGTGACTGTTTATAACATGTTATGCTTTTTTTTTGTATTCGATCAACTCTTGGCGAAGTAACCGTAGCTATAATGAGTTAGAACCCTTAAACACTTTATAATTCAACAGTCTTTAGTGGAGTCCCTCAGGGCTCCCACTTAGGTCCAATCTATTTTTTAATGTTTATAATTTTATTTTTTACTTGTTTTGTGTGATTGTTTATAACATGTTATGCTTATTTTTGTTATTCGTTCCACTCTTGCCATGGTAGACGCTGCCATAATAAGTTGTGCCCATTAAACACTTTATAAATTCACAATTTTTAGTGAACTATCCCAGGGCCTTCAATTGGTGTATAAATTTACTTTTAACAAGTTTTTTGTCATCGTTTATTCGTATATCCTTCTTAGTGTTTTGGTGCCAACTTTGATCTTATGGAAGTAAAACGTGGACGCGAAAAAAGACATGTGATTAGGGATGAATGTGAACTAAAGGCTGATGTGCTAAATAAAATTAAGAAGAGCACGCTGAGATGGTTTGGACATGTGAAACAAACGAATGAAGCAACACTAACAAAATAGATTTATGGTGCAAATGTGAGTGAAAGGCACGGTAGAACAAGATCAAAGAAAGTATGGTCGTATCAAGTGAATAATATTCTGAAATATGAAAACGTAGAAAGTCAAGGAAATCGTAGAAGTTGTATGGGGAAGTGTGTGAATATAGAAGAGTAAAACGTAATCATCATACAAATAACACAAGTATTCAACGAAATCGTTATACAAATAACACTTCTATACAACGAAACCGTTATATAAATGACACTAGTATTCAACGAAATCGTTATACAAATAACACTTGTATACAACGAAACCGTTATACAAATAACACTTATATACAACGAAATCATCATACAAATAACGCTTGTATACAACAAAATTATCATACAAATAATACAACAAAATCGTTATACAAATAACACTTGTATACAACGAAACCGTTATACAAATAACACTTATATACAACGAAATCATCATACAAATAACGCTTGTATACAACAAAATTATCATACAAATAATACAACGAAATTGTTATACAAATAACACTTGTATACAACGAAATCGTTAAACAAATAACACTTGTATAGAACGAAATCGTTATTCAAACAACACTTGTTTACAACGAAATCGTTATACAAATAATACTTGTATGCAATGAAATCGTTATTCAAATAACACTTGTTTACAACGAAATCGTTATACAAATAACACTTGTATACAACGAAATCGTTAAACAAATAACACTTGTTTACAACGAAATCGTTATACAAACAACACTTGCATACAACGATATCGTTATTCAAATAACACTTGTATACAACGAAATCGATATACAAATAACACTTGTATACAACGAAATCGTTAAACAAATAACACTTGTATACAGCGAAATCATTATACAAATTACACTTGTATACAACGAAATCGTTATACAAATAACACTTGTATACAACGAAATCGTTATACAAATAACACTTGTATACGACGAAATCGTTATTCAAATAACACTTGTATACAACGAAATCGTTATTCAAATAACACTTGTATACAACGAAATCGTTATACAAATAACACTTGTATACAACGAAATCGTTATACAAATAACACTTGTATACAACGAAATCGTTATATAAATAACACTTGTATACAATGAAATCGTTATTCAAATAACACTTGTATACAACGAAATCGTTAAACAAATGACACTTGTATACAAGTAAATCGTTATATAAATAACACTTGTATACAACGAAATCGTTAAACAAATGACACTTGTATACAACGAAATCGTTATAAAAATAACACTTGTATACAACGAAATCGTTACACAAACAAATATTTAAATAACACTTTTTCCAGATTTTATATTTTTCTTACTTTCATACAGTTTAATATTACAATTAATTCGGTTATGTATCAAAAAATATTACAGTAACGCCCAGATTATCCGCATCGCGGCACCTCCGCGCGCCTCGCCATGCGTAACTTTCCGTTTTATTATTATATTTCCCCATTCATTAATACAATCAACCTGCTTTTTTTGTTTGAGATTTCAGACAAAAAAGTAGTGTTATTAATTGCGAGGCATCAACCACTGTGCATCGCTCGACAGGGGCGGCTCTGGCGCACTGATTTTCTGCTGTTGCCTTTTAACCATACAATGCGCGACTTTTTTTATTTCAAAAATAAAAATATATTTATGCATTAAATATGTACTGGGACATGAAAAATACAATAAAACATTTTTGTTTTGTTTTTATATATTTATATTTAAAAAAAAAAGGAGTATGGTTCATATATGAATCACTGCGCATATGTAAGTTAATTATATGATATAATGACATAAATGAAATTATATATTTTACTTCACTTATTTTACACATATGTACTAAAGAATAAAAGAAAAAAAAATAAGATGACTTTGATCACCAATAATAAAGTAATTTGATTTCAAACTGGAACAAATCACAAAAGTCATCTACGCGCAACAAGTCAAACTTCAACTGACAAATTGACCGGTAAAACAGTTTCCTATTAAACCTATGTGGTTTTAAAGCATGGAGATTATTGTATCATATTAGTAACAGTGCGTGAGTCGATGTTTGTACCACTCAACACTAAAATATTTAGAAAAACTTTGGTTGATTCATATGTGCATCATTGCGCACTGTAGGTTTAAATACCTAACGTATTTTTTTTATTCTAAAATTATTCACTGTACTAAATAGTTCTTCAAAAGTCAAAGTCAACAACATCAAGTCCAAACAGTTTAAAATGCAAAAGGGTTGGTTGGAAGAGATTACCACATAGCAATAAACCCGCCAAGTAGTACTGTATACAAGAAAAGTGTTATACGACACATAATTTATGAATCCGGCAACAGTATTTACTTAACCTAATATTTCTATCTTCTTTTTAATATTGAACTGAAAATTAAATTAAATGTCCACGTGTTATTGTATTGTATTGTATTATGCTACAACCTATAAAAAGTACCATGTGGCAATCTCTTCCAATCGACCATCTAGAAAGACGTTAAAGTGGCCGTTAGTAAAAACCTGACTAGAATCCTTTTTTTTTAATCTGGTATCCAGCGGGATTTGAACCCGTATCCTTCGGATTATGAGACAGGCATCTTACCAACTAAGCCAAGGGTGGGCATACACGAGCCTAACGAGAGCCACATTCTGGATTTTCATATATATAAAGAGCCACACCATAGTCACGTTCTCACGTCGTATTAAATACACTAATTCTAATTTATTACATATTTTATACACATCTTAACTATACAAAATATAAAAAATACACATATAAGAAAATATTAAAATAGCACAGAATACGGTTTGCGTGGTTTGCGCACATAAAGAGGCAGGAGATCCGCGCGCACCCTACATATTGAAATCATAGCACACACGTATACACCAATAGTTGCGTCTTTGACAGTTGCATTCATACATGCGCATCTTGTCACTTACAACATTTAGAAAGGAAAATCTCGATCATACAAGTATAATGGGGAATGAAAGTATATATTTTTTTATAAGAGGCATTGAGAGCCGCACTTAACCCAACGAAGAGCCCCATTTGCACACGTCTGAACTAAGCCATGGATGTCGTTTTAGTGATTAAAAAAATAACCATGGGCCGTGTTTACCTTAACACAGCACCTGTAACGAAATTATTTAAATAACACAAATGTGGCCCATTACAGAGTTATGGAATGTTGATTTTTTAGGCTAGGTACTCTCGTAGATGGGTGATTTTGGTAAAATAAACGTTAATTATGTAAACATGACAGTTCAACCTAAAAACCCTTTTATACCTACAGCACTCGCGATATGTACTCGCTGTTATAGCACTATAAAAGTACTTCTACCGTATACAGTAATGCGAGCGTGATTGACATATCTGTGGCAACATATTTGAGTCATTAAGTCACAAAAATTGCCTCTGTGACCTAGTCGGTGAAATCTGTGACTTCCATCCGGGGGTTTCAGGTTAGATCCCTGAGGAATCCCAAAAAAATATTTAAAATTTAATCTAATTTTTTCGCATAAAGTCTTTGTTTTTTTTTATTTATTTTTGCAAATCTCTCATTCCTAACGCATTTATCTTACTTTCATCACACTTTTGTCTGTTTTAAGTTTTGTTTGCATATGTTTGTTGCGGGTTCGAGTTCCGTTAGAACACAGATTTTTTTAAAAAAGGATACCAGTATTATTTTTCACTTAAGATCTCTTTAACAGCTTTTTGGTTGGTTGGATGAGATTGTCATATATCAACAAACCCACCAGGTTATATATATATATATATATATATATATATACAATGGAAGTGTAATACAATACAATATAACATTCTCATAACGAAACCAAATAAATGACGCAAACCGAAGAATCTTCTTCAGCCTTCATATGAAGAGGTAACATTAAAAAAAGATCGTGTCTATCGGATACAAAAAATGAGTCGATAAAGCAGATTTCTTCTTATCGATGGTACGGAGCCGTTTAACATTTTCATTTTAATGAAAAAAGCACATAAATCATTTTAAAATCATAATAAAAATAAATATTTTTTCAAAAAGAATCTTGTCCAGGCTTCAAACCAATCAAAAAAGGTCATGTCCGAATTGACCAATCATAGCTTTCCGATTGTGTCTAGCTTCATACCAGTTCACCAGCAACTGTCAGTTTTAAATCGTACGTGCAGTGTAATGTCTAGCATTATACAGCTTTATCTACCTACATATATTTATAGTTTTAAACTAATATTTCTTCTTATTTTGTAACACTTTACTAATTTTATTTGATTAAAATTATAATAAATTCCTCTACCCAATTATTTTTTGCAACACCTGTATAATATTTTTATAATCGAACAAAAACCATCATGTCCCAGAGCTGTTCAATAAAAAAATATTAAAGTAGAATTGTTCTTACAAAAAGGATCATGTCCATATTTTAAACTAGAATAACTATTCGATCTCCGCTGGAACACAGATTTTTTTAAATAGGATTCCAGTCTGGTTAACACTAAGGGCCTATAAAAACATATTTCTGGTTGGTTGTAAGAGATTGAAACATGGCAATAAACTCGCCAGGTAAAAAAAAAAAAAAAAAAAAAAAACTATTTTAATTATTATGATGCGATTTTAAACAACAAATCAAGTCAACTTAAGCGATTTTAAGGATTTCAGATATTTTTACAATGAATTACCCGCCAGGAATCGAACTTTGGCGCCCGATTTCTAAGTGTGAACGTTAACCATTAGACCATGGCCTCCGACTTTTAGTAGCAGAGGTCCCCGCTATCCTCTCACTTCCCCGTGACCACAAAACTTAACTTTTAACTAATAAACATAATTGTAACAAGTACATCATTAATGGGAAATTTAAATTTTTAATACATTTTGATAACTACAATCATGTTACTAGTTCACAGTAAATTTCTTAACCGAGTCAGTTAAAAAAATAACCGTTAAACTAAATTGTATGATAGTCACATCAAGATTATCCCGTATTTTAAAGTGATAAACTAAATTTTAATGGAGCCGGTGCGAGGCTGGGGCTGAACATGAACGTGAGTAAAACTAAGTTCATGGTGTTTGGCCGGCAGGATCACGCAGGAGCACGTCTTACATTGCTGGTGACGGTGCTGATATAGAGAGAGTGGAAACATTTAAATACCTCGGAAGTGTCCTAGTGGAAGACCTCGACCCAGAAACCGAAGTCAAGTGCAGAATTGAATCATCTCGTGCGGCTTTTAATAAAATGAGAAGCGTATTCTGCGGTGATAATCTAAACTTGAAACTTCGTCAACGGTTAGTCAAATGCTACTTTTGGTCAGTGTTATTGCATGGAATGGAATCATGGACCCTCAAAGTTGGTAGTATGAACCGACTGGAAGCATTCGAAATGTGGATGCATCGGAGAATGCTACGGATACCCTGGACGGATATGGTCAGCAACACGAGGGTTCTTCAAAGAGACAAAGTTGATAGAGAGCTGCTGATTAATATTAAAATCCGAAAGGTGTCCTATTTGGGTCATGTACTTAGAGGAGTTCACAATTTGCTTTGATTTCATAAAACTTTTTATTTGTCATTGAAGTATAATGTATGACATTTAAACACAAAAAACAATATCCTCCAAATGTCCACCTCTTGCAGCTCCACAGATGTCCACTCTTTTGTCAACATTTTGGATAACATTTTGGCATAATTGCGGTTCTCACTCAACAATAACGCGAATAATTTCGTCCAGCTCAGGAATTGATCGGGGGTCATTCTTATAGACCTGGCTTTTCACGTAACCCCAGAGAAAATAGTCCAACGGTGTCAGATCACATGATCTTGGTGGCCAATTAACATTACCGTTTCCGGAGATTACAATACATAAAATAATTCAACAGTTTGAACGCATTGTTGTATTGTATACGACTCCATTTTTATAAATGTCATACATTACACTTCTCAAATGTCACAAGACCCAGGCAAGTTCACGACGCCATCTGTGTTTTGTCCAAGAATTTAAAAAAAACGCTCAATTCGAAAGATTCTTTATGTATATGTTTGTATGCATATAAATAAAATAATTCAACAATTTGAACGCGTTGTTGTATTGTATACGACTCCATTTTTATAAATGTCATACATTACACTTCTCAAATGTCACAAGACCCAGGCAAGTTCTCGACGCCATCTGTGTTTTGTCCAAGAATTTAAAAAAACCGCTCAATTCGAAAGATTCTTTATGTATATGTTTGTATGCATATAAATAAAATAATTCAACAATTTGAACGCGTTGTTGTATTGTATACGACTCCATTTTTATAAATGTCATACATTACACTTCTCAAATGTCACAAGACCCAGGCAAGTTCTCGACGCCATCTGTGTTTTGTCCAAGAATAAAAAAAAACCGCTCAATTCGAAAGATTCTTTATGTATATGTTTGTATGCATATAATTAAAATAATTCAACAATTTGAACGCGTTGTTGTATTGTATACGACTCCATTTTTATAAATGTCATACATTACACTTCTCAAATGTCACAAGACTCAGGCAAGTTCGCGACGCCATCTGTGTTTTGTCCAAGAATTTAAAAAAACGCTCAATTTTAAAGACCCTTTATGTACTCGTATATGTTGGTGTGCATATAAATAAAATAATTCAACAATTTGAACGCGTTGTTGTATTGTATACGACTCTATTTTTATAAATGTCATACATTACACTTCTCAAATGTTACAAGACCCAGGCAAGTTCACGACGCCATCTGTGATTTGTCCAAGAATTAAAAAAAACCGCTCAATTTGAAAGACCCTTTATGTATATGTTTGTGTGCATATAAATAAAATAATTCAACAATTTGAACGCGTTGTTGTATTGTATACGACTCCATTTTTATAAATGTCATACATTACACTTCTCAAATGTCACAAGACTCAGACAAGTTTGCGACGCCATCTGTGTTTTATCCAAGAATTAAAAAAACCGCACAATTTGAAAAAACCTTTATGTTGTTTTTTTTTTTTTAAGAAATAACCATATTCGTCACATTCCTACTTATGTCGTGGAAGATGTTTTATTTTCTTCAACTGAACGCAAATTTGTCATATGACCTTATTATATAACACGAGATTTGGACACAAAGCAGTAAAATGGAATTTTAACACGTAGATGTGAAAACGGTGGAAGTTTTCAATATATTGTAGAATATTATTGTAATTTGGTTCGAGCTTACGAATATGGCAGAAGCGCTGAGAGCGTCTTAGTGTTTAACTGTTATCTATGATTTATGTCCGCCGACACAGAGCAGAAAATTTATTATGCAAGTGGGCCCCCGAAACACAAAAGAGGGTCAGTGTGCTAGCGGGGCGCGGAAGCAAGGTGTTTCGATTTATGACTCGGTGACATTCATAGATATAAAAAAATGTTTACAAAATTAACACTATGTATACCGATCCCGTGTTTTAACGCGATAAGATAGATTTTCGTTGAGTCCCGATCCCATGTTTTAACGTGGTAAGCTAGATTTCCGTTGAGTCACGATCCCGTATTCTAACATGATAAGCTAGATTTGCGTTGAGTCCCGATGCCGTATTTTAACGTGATAAGATAGATTTTCGTTGAGTCCCGATCCCATGTTTGACCGTGATAAGCTAGATTTGCGTTGGGTCCCGATTCCGTGTTTTAATTTGATAAGCTAGATTTGCGTTGAATCCCGATCCCGTGTTTTAACGTGATAAGCTAGATTTGCGTTAGGTCCCGATCCCGTATTTTAACGTGATAAGCTAGATTTGCTTTGGGTCCCGATCCCGTGTTTTAACGTGATAAGCTAGATTTGCGTTGAGTCTCGATCCCATGTTTTAACGCGTTATGCTAGATTTGCGTTGAGTCCCGATTCCGTGTTTTAACTTGATAAGCTAGATTTGCGTTGAATCCCGATCCAGTGTTTTAACGTGATAAGCTAGATTTGCGTTAGGTCCCGATCCCGTATTTTAACGTGATAAGCTAGATTTGCTTTGGGTCCCGATCCCGTGTTTTAACGTGATAAGCTAGATTTGCGTTGAGTCTCGATCCCATGTTTTAACGCGTTATGCTAGATTTGCGTTGAGTCCCGATTCCGTGTTTTAACTTGATAAGCTAGATTTGCGTTGAATCCCGATCCAGTGTTTTAACGTGATAAGCTAGATTTGCATTGGGTTCCGATTCCATGTTTTAACTTGATAAGCTAGATTTGCGTTGAATCCCGATCCAGTGTTTTAACGTGATAAGCTAGATTTGCGTTGAGTCTCGATCCCATGTTTTAACGCGTTATGCTAGATTTGCGTTGAGTCCCGATTCCGTGTTTTAACTTGATAAGCTAGATTTGCGTTGAATCCCGATCCAGTGTTTTAACGTGATAAGCTCGATTTTCGTTGAGTGACGATCCCATGTTTTAACGTGATAAGCTCGATTTTCGTTGAGTGACGATCCCATGTTTTAACGTGATAAGCTCGATTTTCGTTGAGTGACGATCCCGTGTTCAAACGTGATAAGCTAGATTTGCGGCGAATCCCGATCCCGTGTTTTAACGTGATAAGCTAAATTTGCGTTGAGTCCCGATCTCATGTTTTAACGCGTTAAGCAAGGTTTGCGTTGAGTCCCGATCCCATGTTTTAACGTGCTAAGGTAGATTTGCGTTGAATCCCGATCCCGTGTTTTAACGTGATAAACTAGATTTGTGTTGAGTCCCGGTCCTGTGCTTCCACATGATCGATACACATTCCAAAATAGGGTGTATAACTGACGTTTAGCAAATATTTTTGTTCATAATTCAATCTTTAAACAATAGTCTACTAATTTCTAGCATGTAAAATACCCTAGATCAGCTGTCGGCAACCTATGGCACGCGGAAGGTTTTTTTATGGCATGGCATAAAGAATGGCAAATAATGAAATTCTTCAGTTCATCAACAAAATTACATGCATAATTTCTTATACGAAACGGGTCGTTTTCTTAAACTAAATTATCAGATTTTGAGGGGAGAAAATCTAAATATTTTTGCTGTGCAAGATCTCGCTTTAATTTTGAACAGTGTCTCCAATGTATGTTTTATTGCACATGGGGCCATGTAAGTAATTAGAATTATATTATATAGTTCGGAAAATCTAGGATGAACCGTATGACAGCTTACAAATTTGCCCCGATACAACCTTGTAACGATGTTCAGTAATTTTAATTATTTTATCAACTTTAATATAAGCCTCGATTCTAATAAATAGCAAGTTATTTAGGTAAATACATTACATAAAACTAACAATAATGACATATTAATACATCTTGTCACAAATTAGCAAAAATGTGGCAGTTTGTTAAAATCAAATAATATTTGGTGACGTTTGTCAAAAGTCACTACGTTAGTCTGCATTGGCTAGGGATGGAGTATTCGATAATTGGATTTTCAAAAATTGATTTTGATTAAATGTTCGTAATTAGTATTAATTCATAGTGCATCTTGCCCTATTTAAAGATAGATACAAATCATACAATACATTAGAAAGTCAGTATAGTGAAAATTAGGAATCAAAACGTCAGTTTAGAGAAAAACAATTGTTCGATTTGTAAAAAAACTATTCGATTTGTAAAAAAAAAAACGATTTTACCCCATCCCTTTGTGACAAACGTCGCACGGTTCATCCTAGACTTTCCGAATTATAGTAATATAACATTTATTAAATAAATATTCTATTTCTTAAAGATAGATTTTCCTTTAAATCCATGAAAAATTCCTAGATCTGTCAATAACACGCGGAGTGTCCAATACTTTAAAAAAATTAACAGTGGCACTTCAGTGCATTTAGGTTGCCGACCGCTGGGTAAAACTATTTTAGGGTCAAAGCATTTACCATATGAAATAGAAAGAATTTCCAAAAACATTTAATAACTTCCCTCGGCTATTATTCGATATATCGGCATATATTTGCCCTAATATGATGTGTGAATTATCCGTCTTTGATTTTCTCATAAGATTTATTTATATACCAGGGCCGTCTTTGTTTTTACAGTTTCGAAAGTGACCGTAGAGGGCGAGCAAAAAACATTAAATTTGTTAAAAGTTTAGCGATTTAAAACGACACTCTAATTGATTTCCTCGTAAATAATAGCTGTTTGATACTTTGAGGTGGAAGTAAATATATTGTTTTTTCACCTGGCGTGTTTATTGCCATGTAGCAATGTCTTCCAACCAACCAGAAATATGGGCCCTAAATGAAAACCAGACTAGAATTCAATTTAAAAAAATCTGGATTCCAGCGGGGATCGAATCTGCAACCTCCGGATCGGCAGACAAGCGTCTTACCACCAGGCCACGGAGGTCGTCATAATATTGTAATCAATCAAAGTATGTTTATATAATCAAAAATCGGAAAGAAGTATCGATATATTTTTTTCATACTGTATGTCCCCAGTGAGATACAGGTAAAAGCCTAGTTTACTGGAGTCACGACAAACGAAAGGCAACAAATTCAGATCTATTAAAATGGTGTGTCTAAATTAAATTACCTGTTGTTTTTTCGCAAAATTATGAACAGTACCTGGCGGTAAGTAATACACATCGGGGTTAAAAAATCAACTGTCGGCCATAATCGGTTAACTTCGGCTTTGTAGAGCATCGTCTCGGTCGCACGATGCGCTAACAGTCTCGCGATGGAACACGTGTATGAATGAGAGAGACGACGCTCTACAAAGCCGAAGTTAGCCGATTATGGCCGAGAGTCTTTTTCTTAAGTCCGATGTGTATTACTTAGCGCCGGGTACTGTATATTTATTGTCATGTATAAAATAAATAAAAATACATAAAATAAAATAAAGTCTATTAAGATGATACTTAACAGCAGTATTTAAGTGCCAACTTAAATGTATGGGAGGGAAACGTAGACGTGGAAAGGACTGATAGAAGCCAAATAAAAACTGTAGAAATATGTGTACTGAGAAGAATACATGGCGTGACAATGTATAACAGAATACGGAATGAAGTGATTAGGGATGAATGTGAACTTAAGGCTGATGTGTTGAGTAAGATAAAAAATATTAACAAAACGAATGAATAGTGCAAATGTGAATGTAAGGCGTGGTAGAGGAAGACCAAAGAAAGTATATTTGGATCTTATAGTGTAGATCGCGCTGGATGGGAACTTATTTTGTCCCCCATAATTTCTAAATTCACAAATTCCTCAGATATCTATGTTACAGAAAAAAGGGCGATTACCCAAAATATGCTCACCATGCCGAACTTCTCACGGTGTGTAACTATAAAAGCCTTGAAACAAGAAGGCAAGAATCCATTGCGATATTCCTAATAAAGGTTTTCCAAGGTTCCTTTAACCCTCCCGCGATTCTAGAAGCACTAAGTTTATATGTACCCAATAAATATAGCCGTGCAAGGCAAGGAATCACCCTCTGTTCTACATACCAACTTACAGAAGGAATATCATGGCTAAAGACTCAGTCACGCGTGGTATAGAGATATTGAACCAACTGAGTGACACTGTGGATATAGTCTCGGTACCGCCTAGCAGTATGAGAAGAATCCTGGCTGATATTCTTCCTAACGAATAAGCTAACTCTAGAAGCAGACCCTCTTTGTGTAACTGGAGAAATCCGTGCAAAGTAGATCTTTTTTTTTTCTAAATAATACTTTGACTGGTTACGGGATCGAACTGAACAAAACTGCATGTATGCAAAATCGTCGAGACATGAACTCTGAGAGCAAGTGAAAGACTTAGAATAGATGCATTAGAAATGAAGTGCTGGAGAAAGATGTTATGAGCTCCGTGGACATGGAAGGCGAACTAACACCTCCATTCTCAAAGAACTGCAAGTCGTCGACGGATTATCGTCAATGTGTCTTCGACGAGTCCTCATATTATTTAGACACACTGCTCGTAGCCAAAGAGACAGTTTAGAGAGGTTTGTGGTCACTAGAAGCGTGGAAGGACAACACACAAAAGGAAGAGCCTTAATACATTGGACTGACCAAATGAGATATGTAACAATATTGCCCTTAACAGCTGCTATGCAAGCCCTAGAGTGCAAGGATGGATGGAGAGGAATCGTCAACGAATATTATGCAAGTCACAATGCTCAGTCATAAGCTACACTACAAGATTAAAATGTTGTTCCTATAAGAAAAGGTGAATAATTTGTTTATTGACTGGCTGCACAATCTCTAAGGTCGACTCTGAAAAAATATATGCTGTCGTGAAACCAGCAAAGTACGTAAATGCAGGTTAATTTGTTTATTAGTATATTACAAAGCAGGTAATCTTTTCATCTCACCGAAGGGCATTCGGTTATGGATGCTGTTCTGAATGCATCTGAAAAAGGTCTTTTGACCTCAACGTTGAAATTTCTTTTGTGAAAGCAAGTTTCAAATATAGGGTATCCCAAAAAAATATATATACACGCTTTTACACCGTATCGTTTACTTGAACTTGCTGCAGGAATTTGTCATACCGCGCTATCGTGATGAGTGTAGGAATGAAGACTTTTATTTCTTGCAATACGGTGCGCATTCCCATTACCATAAACAACCTCCGTGACATAACATAGTTCTTAAGACGCTTGTCTCCCAACCCGGGGTTTGCATGTTAAATTTTCGTTAAAAATCTGATTTTTTTTAATCATTTCACACTGGTTTCTTCTCAACGCCTCTTTTACATATTTCTAGTTGGTTGCAAGAGATTTCCTCGTGACAATAAGCCCAGCAGGTTGTATCATATACAACAATAGTGTAATACAATACAATACCGTCGTGGTGTAAGGGTTTACCTTAATAAAAAAATACCAAATACTCGTGGATGGATTTGACATAGAGATAGAATTGAATAACCTCCGAGAATTCTTCTTGCGAATATTCATCAAAAATAAAATTAATGTCACAAAACCGGCAATGGTTGATGAATCGAGAACATCCATTGAAAGATAATGCGCCCAAATATCAAAACAGATTATTCGTGATGTTTTCGATTCCACGCTATCAGTTCTTAGACCAGAACGGCCATCGATTTGAGTATTTGTGATAATAAAAAATATTCTAGTTTGAAGTTTAAAAAATATTCTAACTTTAGTTTATCACGTCAAAATACGGGATCGGAACTCAACGTAAATCTATTTTATCACGTTAAAACCATGAACCGGGACTCAACGTAAATCTAGTTTATCACGTTTAAACCATTAACCGGGACTCAACGTAAATCTATTTTATCACGTTAAAACCACGAACCGGGACTCAACGCAAATTTAGATTATCACGTTTAAATGCGGGATTGGAACTCAACGTAAATCTAGTTTATCACGGTAATTCTGTCAACATTCTCCTCAGTTAAGTATGGTTATTCTGTCAACATTTTCCTTTATGGAGAGCTACGTCACACTCCTTACACATGCACCGGGTCTCCCTTCTCTTCTTGTGTGCAGCACAGCACATACCTTGCAAGTTCTGTGGAGAGCTACATCACACTCCTTACACATGTACCGGGTCTCCCTTCTCTTCTTGTGAGCAGCACAGCACATACCTTGCAAGTTCTGTGGAGAGCTACATCACACTCCTTACACATGTACCGGGTCTCCCTTCTCTTCTTGTGAGCAGCACAGCACATACCTTGCAAGTTCTGTGGAGAGCTACATCACACTCCTTACACATGTACCGGGTCTCCCTTCTCTTCTTGTGTGCAGCACAGCACATACCTTGCAAGTTCTGTGGAGAGCTACATCACACTCCTTACACATGCACCGGGTCTCCCTTCTCTTCTTGTGTGCAGCACAGCACATACCTTGCAAGTTCTGTGGAGAGCTACATCACACTCCTTACACATGTACCGGGTCTCCCTTCTCTTCTTGTGAGCAGCACAGCACATACCTTGCAAGTTCTGTGGAGAGCTACATCACACTCCTTACACATGTACCGGGTCTCCCTTCTCTTCTTGTGAGCAGCACAGCACATACCTTGCAAGTTCTGTGGAGAGCTACATCACACTCCTTACACATGTACCGGGTCTCCCTTCTCTTCTTGTGTGCAGCACAGCACATACCTTGCAAGTTCTGTGGAGAGCTACATCACACTCCTTACACATGTACCGGGTCTCCCTTCTCTTCTTGTGAGCAGCACAGCACATACCTTGCAAGTTCTGTGGAGAGCTACATCACACTCCTTACACATGTACCGGGTCTCCCTTCTCTTCTTGTGAGCAGCACAGCACATACCTTGCAAGTTCTGTGGAGAGCTACATCACACTCCTTACACATGTACCGGGTCTCCCTTCTCTTCTTGTGTGCAGCACAGCACATACCTTGCAAGTTCTGTGGAGAGCTACATCACACTCCTTACACATGTACCGGGTCTCCCTTCTCTTCTTGTGAGCAGCACAGCACATACCTTGCAAGTTCTGTGGAGAGCTACATCACACTCCTTACACATGCACCGGGTCTCCCTTCTCTTCTTGTGTGCAGCACAGCACATACCTTGCAAGTTCTGTGGAGAGCTACATCACACTCCTTACACATGTACCGGGTCTCCCTTCTCTTCTTGTGAGCAGCACAGCACATACCTTGCAAGTTCTGTGGAGAGCTACATCACACTCCTTACACATGTACCGGGTCTCCCTTCTCTTCTTGTGAGCAGCACAGCACATACCTTGCAAGTTCTGTGGAGAGCTACATCACACTCCTTACACATGTACCGGGTCTCCCTTCTCTTCTTGTGTGCAGCACAGCACATACCTTGCAAGTTCTGTGGAGAGCTACATCACACTCCTTACACATGTACCGGGTCTCCCTTCTCTTCTTGTGAGCAGCACAGCACATACCTTGCAAGTTCTGTGGAGAGCTACATCACACTCCTTACACATGTACCGGGTCTCCCTTCTCTTCTTGTGTGCAGCACAGCACATACCTTGCAAGTTCTGTGGAGAGCTACATCACACTCCTTACACATGTACCGGGTCTCACTTCTCTTCTCGTGTGCAGCACAGCACATACCTTGCAAGTTCTGTGGAGAGCTACATCACACTCCTTACACATGCACCGGGTTTCACTTCTCTTCTTGTGTGCAGCACAGCACATACCTTGCAAGTTCTGTGGAGAGCTACATCACACTCCTTACACATGTACCGGGTCTCACTTCTCTTCTCGTGTGCAGCACACACATTGCAAGTTCTGCAGGGTTTTTCTTTTTTGTCAGTTAGAAGACTTGTTTAGACATGTTCTTTGACAATCTGTTTACAGGATGTTACAAATTGCCTATTCTATTTGGAGCCGGAGACTGTAGTTGGTCTCCAGATTCATATGTCAAAATCTTCAAGATCTGACACTTCACTATACACTGATTGGGACTCAATGTAAATCTATTATAGTTTATCACGTTAAAACCATTAACCTGGACTCAACGCAAATCTAGTTTATCACGTTAAAACCATGAACTGGGACTCGACGCAAATCTGGTTTATCACATTAAAACACAGGGTCGGGGCTTAACGTAAATCTAGTTTATCACGTTAAAACCATTAACCGGGACTCAACGCAAATCTAGTTTATCACATTAAAACCCGGGGTCGGGACTTAACGTAAATCTAGTTTATCGCGTTAAAACCATTAACCGGGACTCGAGGCAAATCTAGTTTATTACGTTAAAACACGGGATCGAGATTCAACGTAAATCTAGTTTATCACGTTAAAACCATTAACCGGGACTCAACGCAAATCTAGTTTATCACGTTAAAACACGGGATCGAGATTCAACGTAAATATAGTTTATCACATTAAAACCATTAACCGGGACTCAACGCAAATCTAGTTTATCACGTTAAAACACGGGATCGAGATTCAACGTAAATATAGTTTATCACGTTAAAACCATTAACCGGGACTCAACGCAAATCTAGTTTATCACGTTAAAACACGGGGTCGGGACTTAACGTAAATCTCGTTTATCACGTTAAAACACGGGACCGGGATTCAACATAAATCTTAGATATATAATAATTTAGTAAATACTTAATTTTTAATCATTGAAAATGTGTACACATTTTTTTGGGACACCCTGTATAAGCTAATGATGTATGAATAGGATTTATCATGGTACTTTAGAGATTTACATGGTGATCATGAATTATATTGTTTATGTTAACGACCTTCATTGCTTATTTGATAAGACGCGTGTCTCCCAGCCCAGAGGCTGCGGGCTTAATTCCCACTGATACCCATTTTTATATGAAAAGGTTTTACTTTCACTTTGAGGCCGTTACTGTTTCAATACATCATAATAACCAAATTAATTTAAGTGATTAACACTTTAACACTTGCCACCCTGTGATGGATAGCGAATGACCAGGATTTATATTTTGATTATTTGACGTTTTAATACATAATAAAATAATTTTTATAGCTAATTACAAAAAATAACCTAGCAGATTTTGCATAATTTTAATATAAAATATACATTTTTCACTGGGCGCTTAGCGTCCAGCACCGTAGCTGACTGAATTTTTTAGCACAGTAAGGCAAGTGTTAAGACCCAATAAAAATTAAAACAACCTTTCTCAGTACGCGGCTTGTTTTTGAGGATTTTTTTATTTTTATGAAGGGTTTACTATACTTGGTAAAATGTAGGATGGTTCCTGTGACGTTTGAAACGTCATGTCACAAAGGGATGGGGTAAAATCGTTTTTTTTTTCAAATCGAATATTTTTTTTATAAGTCGAAAAATTGTTTTTCTCTAAACTGACGTTTTAATTCTTAATTATCATAATACTGAATTTCTAATGTATTATATGATTTGTATCTATCTTTAAATAGGCCAAGATCCACTATGAATTAATACTAATTACGAACATTTAATTTTAGGTATAAAAAAAAACGAAAATCCAATTATCGTATACCCCATCCCTAGCCAATGCAGACCAACGTAGTGACTTTTGACAAACGTCACCAAATATTATTTGATTTTAACAAACTGTCACATTTTTGCTAATTTGTAACAAGATGTATTAATTTGTCATTATTGTTAGTTTTATGTAATGTATTTACCTAAATAACTTGCTATTTATTAGAATCGAGGCTTATATTAAAGTTTATAAAATAATTAAAATTACTTTACAAGGTTGTATTGGGGCAAATTTGTGAACTGTCACAGGAACCATGCTACAATTTCTCAAGTATACAGCTTAGAAACTTAATAGAGTTTATTCCTATCGATTGTATGTCACGTTGGGTAGTAGACTCTCAAATGTTAAGTTGTATCTTCATCGGGGGAAAGACAGGAGGTGAATCGAACGACAATATACTTCGATAGCAGACAGGTGCATACTGCATTGACAAGTGCATGCGCGAAAGTTATTCAGCAATATTGTTAGTTCCTAAGACGGCTGCGATAAAGCTGTTGATCATCCCTGGTATACTGCAGTGGCTTTCTATAAGATATAGTTATTGTGTGTTTTACAATAAGATATAGTATTTGTGTGTTCTACCATAACATATAGTAGAGTAGTGTCCGCTTTGTGACTAATGAGCGTTGCGTGGCATAACAGGTGATCTACTATGAGCACGCACAGCATCAGCACCATTACGAACACGACGACGACAGCGGATGGGGCGGCTACTGGTCCAGGAGTATTGACGATGCCAAGCCCAAGGTGGGCGAGCAGAGGAAGGTAGGAAGCTTTATGTGTACCGCTTTTGTTACAGGTTGAGAGATATACTGGAAGAAATTGAATTTGTTATATGCTCATGTATTTATCTACTGTAAAATAATCCGTGCGATGCACGGTTTCAGCTTTTTTTTAATAACGTTTCTAAACTGTTGTGTTATAAAACGGTGCTTGTATATAAAATATTCAAGGATTTAACTACTTACAACTCCTATAAACATATTTGATATCAATTATTCAAGTAAAATACAGCATTAAACACAACAGTACTGCCTCGACACATCAATTGACAGCTGAATGTCAAAACTGTGAAATCCTATTAAACGATGCTTGTATATAAAATATTCAAGGATTTAACTACTTACTACTCCTATAAACATATTTGATATCAATTACTCAAGCAAAATACAGCATTAAACACAACAGTACTGCCCCGACACCTCAATTGACAGCTGAATGTCAAAACTGTGAAATCTTATTAAGCGGGGCTTGTGTATAAAATATTCAAGGGTTTAACTATTTACTACTCCTATAAACATATGTGATATCAATTATTGAAGCAATAGACAGCATTAAACACAACAGTACTGCCCCGACACCTCAATTGACAGCTGAATGTCAAAACTGTGAAATCTTATTAAGCGGTGCTTGTATATAAAATATTCAAGGGTTAATAACTACTTACTACTCCTATAAACATATGTGATATCAATTATTCAAGCGAAAGACAGCATTAAACACAACAATACTGCCCCCACACATCAATTGACAGCTGAATGTCAAAACTGTGAATCCTATAAAACGGTCCTTGTGTATAAAATATTCAAGGGTTTAACTACTTACTACTGTAAACACATTTGATATCAATGTCTCAAGTAAATGATAGTATTAAACACAACAATACTGCTCTGACACATTAACTGACATCTGAATCTCAAACTGCGAAATCCCATAAAACAGTGCTTGTATATAAAATAGGGTTTAACTACTTAGTTTAAAATAAAGCTGTACTAATGAGAAGAATTGAATACCTTTTTTTGAGATAACATTTCACTAAAATGGGGGTCAACGTTTGTACTCCCTATCATCAAAATTGATTGCAAGTGTTAATATGTTAATGTTGATCTGTATTGAGATTTTACAAATTTCATTTCTGAAAAAAAAAACAGCGAATCACGTGGCACTTGAAACGCTGCCTAATTATAACTGCTTGGCATCACAGCAGAGGCCGCTGAATGCAAAGCTAAATGAACTCCATATATGGTCGTATCTCGCAACTCCTCAACTCGGTTGTTCCGTTATTTAGTAGAGTTTGCTAACCCCTGTTTTAGACTGTTAATGTCTTTACTATTGTCTATGTGTAGCCCACCATAAATAATACATATTCACTCACTTCAATATGTGAATAGATTCGTGACAATCTGCTAGTTTTATCTTCCGTAAGAATGCGTTCACTTTTTATATGTTACAATGTAATTAAATGTAAACTCACACAACAAAAGATTTTAAAAAATCTTTTCTCGTTAAAATATAAAACACAAAAAAGTTGTAGAAGAATTTCAAAACACGAAATGTATTTAAGTATATATTGAAGAGCATCTAATTCAAGTTTCTTGAATGCAACCTTATCAAGTTACAGTAATCTTAACACAGCCTTCCAACATGAAGAGGTTTCCACCCTTAAAGCTTTGGTTTCCTAAGAAAGTGGTGTCGTTATATAGCGCACGTAACAAAACATTGTCTATGCAAACCATATGGCGTGGTTTCCTAGAGAGCGTTGGTTGTGTCGTTACAAAACATTGTCTATGCAAACCAATGGAGCTGGTTTCCTCGAGTGCGTTGGTTATGAGTGTAATGTCAAATAGTAATGTTGCCATTTGCATGATGGCCGTGATAGCGGAGCAAACAGTCGTGAAATGATTTTTCCCGTGTAGCGGACACCGTTTTAAAATAAAAAATGAGTGCAAACGTAATTTGGACCAGCGAAAATGACGAAATATTGATTAATTTTATAAGAAATAATGAAGCTTTATGAAGAGCAAAGACTATAGAAAAACCCTGTTGAAACAAAACATGTGGAATCAGATTTGGTTTCCACTGACAGTTGTGGGTTCTCATTTCTGTCGTCTGGCAGCGCGCAAGGCGGATGCGACGCAAACGTAATTTAATTTGGACCAGCGAAAATGACGAAATATTGATTGATTTTGTAAGAAATAATGAAGCTTTATATAATGTGAAGAGCAAATACTATAGAAAATCCCAGTTGAAACAAAATATGTGGAATAATATCGAGAGCTGTCAGTTTGACGTTTCAAACTGACAGTTGAGGGTTCTCATTTCTGCCGTCTGGCGGCGCGCCAGCATCACGTCATGTTACGTGCGCTATATAACGAACCCGCTTTCTTAGGAAACCGTAGCTTCAGTCAAGAGGATATAGTATTGAACCAACACATTCTCAATTTCAAGTTCAGATCCAAGTTTGTAAATAAAGGTTTCAATTTAATAAAAGCACTTTTCTCTTTCTTTCTATTTTCGCCTTCATTTCTGGAAAAGGATGTTATTTTTCATTAATCCACGTTCTCAAATATTTATATCGATTCACATGTTATATCGTTTTTTCTATCGTGTAATTAATTAAAAATAATTATGTTTCAGAGTGACGAATACGTAGAAGCAGCACCATCAGGAGACGATATCGCCTACGGAGGCTGGGCCAGAAGCAGTTAATCATCAAATTCCTTAACCACGAAATGCAGCGATGTTATCTTCTCCTTCTGTGGAAGATCACCTCTGCTTTGCGACCTCTCCAATGCCAAATGAGATTCTGTTTATGACTCAAACCTGTTCTGCAAAATATAACCTGTATCACAACAAGAGTTATATTACACTCCCTTAATAGGGTCATTGAATGTTTATATGCAAAAAGAATCCAACCCCATAAATAATTTTCTACTCTGCAACAAACATGAAATGGCGAAGACTTTATTTATTGTTATAAGATCTTGAGCAATCATTATGATTGCTCAGAGCTCTGTCAATATTGTTATAAGATCTTGAACAATCATTATGATTGCTCAGAGCTCTGTCAATATCATAATAAGATCTTGAGCAGTCATTATGATTACTCAAAGCTCTGTCAATATCGTTATAAGATCTTGAGCAATCATTATGATTAGTCAGAGCTCTATCAATATCGTTATAAGATCTTGAGCAGTCATTATGATCACTCAGAGCTCTATCAATATCATTATAAGATCTTGAACAATCATTATGATTACTCAGAGCTCTGGCAATATTGTTATAAAATCTTGAGCAATCATTATGATTGCTCAGAGCTCTGTCAATATCATTATAAGATCTTGAGCAATCATTATGTTTGCTCAGAGCTCTGTCAATTTTATTATAAGATCTTGAGCACTCATTATGATTGCTCAGAGCTCGGTCAATATCATTATAAGATCTTGAGCAATCATTATGATTACTCAAAGCTCTGTCAATATCGTTATAAGATCTTGAGCAATCATTATGATTAGTCAGAGCTCTATCAATATCGTTATAAGATCTTGAGCAGTCATTATGATCACTCAGAGCTCTATCAATATCATTATAAGATCTTGAACAATCCTTATGATTACTCAGAGCTCTGGCAATATCATTATAAAATCTTGAGCAATCATTATGATTGCTCAGAGCTTTGTCAATATCATTATAAGATCTTGAGCAATCATTATGTTTGCTCAGAGCTCTGTCAATTTCATTATAAGATCTTGAGCAATCATTATGATTGCTCAGAGCTCGGTCAATATCATTATAAGATCTTGAGCAATCATTATGATTACTCAGAGCTCTGTCAATATCATTATAAAATCTTAAGCAATCATTATGATTGCTCAGAGCTCTGTCAATATCGTTATAAAATCTTGAGCAATCATTATGATTGCTCAGAGCTCTGTCAATATCGTTATAAAATCTTGAGCAATCATTATGATTGCTCAGAGCTCTGTCAATATCATTATAAGATCTTGAGCAATCATTATGATGGCTTAGAGCTCTGTTAATATCATTATAAGATCTTGAGCAATAATTATGATTACTCAGAGCTCTGTCAATATCGTTATAAGATTTTGAGCAATCATTATGATTGCTTAGAGCTCTGTTAATATAATTGTAAGATCTTGAGCAATCATTATGATTATTCAGAGCTCTGTCAATAATTTCTTTCAACTAAAACATATATTCGCTCAGTAAATAATTTCCAAAACATTATTCCAATAATCTAAGAAAACATTTAATGTTATTGACTGATTCGGGAGGAATTCAAAATTATTCATTGAAATACAGTAGAGTTCTGATTATCAGACCTTTGATTATTCTACAATCCGGTTTATCTGAACATAGTCAAAATGTAAAAATAAAATGTGTAATGCCGATTTTAAAAATACGTTTCATACTAAGTACATATATGTGCTTTAATATATTTTCATATACTCGTATATGCTTGTATAAAAAAAATTATAGGGTTAACTAGTTACTACTCTTAAAACATTTTATATCAATTTCCCAAATAACACACAACAATACGGCCCCAACACATCAACTGGCAGCTGAATGTCAAAACTATAAAATCTTTATTCATGACTGTTATTTATTTAACACTACATTAGGACGTGAATTAAAAAGAAATCATTTCAATTTTGTAATTGACTTACAAAAGGGAAAAAAAATAATGCGCCATCTATAATATTATTACAAATCAGAACTATCAAAATTATTTTTGACAAAAATATGCTATTTGGGTGACCTCTGCTTTTAGATTTTACATTTTTTTTTCCCTTATTACGAACTTTAGAACTTTCTGGATAAATCTGAATGGTCATAATTATAATTCTTCAGGATATATTTATTTACTTATGTGAAAAAAAAAATTAGGTTAACATCAATAACATTTTTTCTAGGTAAGGTACGAATTGAGAAAATATATTTCTCTTTATCAGGCACGTGTTTTAACGTGTTCCTCGCGGGAAGCACAAACGCCTGTGATCTGATCTGTAGCATTCCTTTGTGTATTTTACGTAATGTTTAGTTTATCTCCTTTATTTAATGAGTCTCCTTAAGAGTAATGACTATTATTTATTATCAGAAAATTACTTGAATGTCATGTTTACTTGGTGGTGTAATCAAATATCAGTGGTTCTAAACAAAATACGCGTTTAAACTTAGAAATTAAAAAAGGCCGAAATTGTGCCGCGCACAGGATTTGTGGAATTTGATTTTTAACGCGGTGTACAGGTTAAAGCAACATATTTAATGTTTAATAACTTGTTTCTGGCAGTTTTGGATTAACCGACATTCTCAGTTATCCGAACCTTATTCAATTGTGTTTAGATTTGGATAATCAGTACTCTACTGTAATTAACTCTGAAATTCCAGCTTCAAAAGTAGTTTTCTTATTTAAAATAAGCCATACAATGAAAAAAAAATACAGAATAATAAATGGCAAGTGTATATATTGTTTAATATATTATTTATTTATTAAATAATAATTTATTTACTATAAAGTCTATTGCTTATTAAATAAATTAGTTTTTTTTAATGGTTGGGAGTAATTTTAGCATAAAAACATTTTGAAATGTATAAAATATGTCGAAAATTAGATAGAAATTAATAATAGTTATTTTAATTTATTTTTCTAGCATGTAATAATGTTTTTGAGGGTAAGAATATAGACGACCTCCGTGGCCTGGTGGTAAGACACTTGTCTGCAGATTCGGAGGTTGCGGGTTCGATCCCCGCTGGAACCCAGAGTTTTTTAAATAGGATTCCAGTCTAGTT